>CAJPEX010000276.1:0-127149 GCA_905338405.1 Notodromas monacha
AGCAGTGAACAACATTCTCCAGTGACAAGTAAGAAGACAAAACACAGCATATTTGCTGCTCTGAGAGAGCCTGGTACAAAAAAGTGTATCCTATAGCAGCGACATCTGCATCAACCATTCTTGACCCTGAAAGCACAGCTTCTTATTGGTTTGAAGGAGGTCGCTCAATTTCTGGACAATCAGTCTCACAGGTAAGTTGTATATTCAAAAAAATGGCCTTTTTTTTCTTGTACAGCACAGGTGATGCCTGGAAATTAGATCATCCTGTAATTTGACGGTTGAATTCAACCTGCTTTTGCCACTCTTTTTGCATTTTTGTGCAAATATTTCTCAATTTTGCAAACGGTCTTGCAATTCAACCACTTTGCAATTTGACCATATAGTCTGGCAACAGATTAAGGTCCAATTTAAAGGTATAACCTGTAAAAGCAAATATCTTGGTAATTTAACATTACTTTTATTACAGAATCAGTATTAGCTCTCTCAATAATATGTGAGGTTGAACTTTTCAAGATTAGTCCATCAGCAGTGACATCTGCAAGAAAAAAATTCAAATGTATTTTATATGCTTGTGCACATCAAAGCTTCAAATGTTAAAATCAACATTCATTTCACAAAAGTTCCCTACAAACCAAAGCACTCAAGAACACATTACTAAGAAAATCCTCAAACCTAAAATTTTGCAAGAAATTTTGTCATTTCAAATAAAGAGCTTTAATTGAAATTTGATAATTGATTTGCAGTATTAAGATGTGATGTAAGTTGATTCAAGTGTGTCATCTTTAATTCCTGCTCTCTCAATTAAAACCTGTTCTTTTGTGTTCAGATAATAGCTCACCAAAAATGTTTCCTTTTTCGACTACAAAACCTGAACATATCAAGGAAGCAACTGATTTTGAAGAAGAGGAAATCAGTCAAACAGAAGCTGATTTTGACCCAGGAAACCCTGAATCTGGCAGAAGTGGGTCCCTCCTTTGGCTTGAAAAATTGACACCTGATGAAGAAATAACCTGGCCTCCAGAAATTGATGCATATGAGGACCAAANAAGGAAGCAACTGATTTTGAAGAAGAGGAAATCAGTCAAACAGAAGCTGATTTTGACCCAGGAAACCCTGAATCTGGCAGAAGTGGGTCCCTCCTTTGGCTTGAAAAATTGACACCTGATGAAGAAATAACCTGGCCTCCAGAAATTGATGCATATGAGGACCAAACCATACCCATGAGTACCCAACACAGTAAAATCAATATGCTATTGATTTCTCTCTAAAAAAAAAGTGAATGACATCAAATACTCGCACACAGATGACAGCAAAGATTCCACGACACTAACTTTCACTAGCCAGAAACAATCACTATACACAGCTGGGAATGGAGAATCTGAGGATGATGAGCAGTAAGATGTCATAACTAGTAGTAGAGCATCCGCACTGTGGACGCTCTACTACTAATTACACCCTAATTGAACTTGGGAATTCAAATTTTTATATATTATATTTGAAAAAAGAATTGCTGTATGACATTATAGGCATAACATTGCACTGTTTTTCTATGTTAGTGCCCCAATGTAGCAAAATATACATACATACATACATACATACATAACATACATTTGAAATCATCATTACATACTGAGTGAAATTCTGGAAATTTGGAATTTTTTTGGCTGGAAGAACTCAAAAATTGATTTTTTTATTTTCCTGAATTAAAAAATTTTGTGCAGCTGTATTTGCAATGACATGGGATTTTCAATTTGATCAGTTAAAAATTGAGATCTAAAAAGGAATTTTTCCCATTTTTCACTCAATTTTTTGAAAAAGGTCCGCATTTTTTTATATCTCAGTCAATTTTTGGAATTTTTCAAAGTTGGAAATGGGGAAATGTGCAGAACTTCATTGCACATCCACCCTATAAAAAAGGTAAAGTTTTGTTGAGCAGAAATCATATGGTGAATTTTTATATTGAGAAGGTTGGAAAACAAAAAATTTTTGGACTTTCAAGTTTAACTCATAATATTTTTGGAGCAATTTCAATTTTAAAATTTTTCTTGGATGCACAATGCATTTCTACAAATTTGGAATTTTTTGGCTGGAGGAAGTTCAAATCAAAATAGGAAATGTTTTCTAAAAAGAATGTGCCAAGGGGTGGGATTGAACCGAGTACCTCTGCAACCGTTTCACTGCACCCTAATTTTTTTCCATGCCAAGGAAAACCTGCTAAAAGTTGGTGCCACAGACACATGTTACACCACATCCTTATTAAAGTTCCCCCAGACCCC
The DNA here is from genome assembly GCA_905338405.1 of Notodromas monacha. Lineage (NCBI taxonomy): Eukaryota > Metazoa > Arthropoda > Ostracoda > Podocopida > Cyprididae > Notodromas > Notodromas monacha. The sequence goes on from CAJPEX010000276.1 coordinate 2,277, forward strand.
TATAGGATCCTCAGTTAACACTGCGGACGATAAATTTTTTATGCGCTGAACAGGACGTCGTACAACGTTTGGGCGAACGATGCCTTTCCTGTGATATAATGGGCAAGGAAAACAATTGTCTGTCTGTTTTTATTTTATTTTGTATTTGCAATGCACAGTATTGTGCATCGAATTCCTCAATTTCTCTTTCTTTGGCAAAAACTTTAATTTTCCCCGACTTTACGTCGAGTTTAGCCAAAAAGTATCAAATTCATAACGTTGACGTGCGATGCATATATGCAGCAAAAAGCTTTTGAATGCAGTAAAATCTCATAGCTACAAATACCATTGCAACAAATTTTTACAATTACAAAGTGTTCCACCAGCCCTAGCAGAAAGCCCATACAGTGCATGTTAAAACAATATTTCTATAACAAACTTCCTGATATTTCATTACGTTAAAACTTCATTGAGGAATGTTTAATAGATTCTCCGCATAGAAATTTCTTGATTAAAAGGCAGGCACAGTTTGAAATTTTGAAACCCAAAGGTGTTGGGTGGCATTTTTCTGCATTCCTGTCATAGGATTAGCATTGGGGCTTTATCAGGAGAATGACTTTCTTTTTGTAGGGTTTTTCCCAGCTTTTACTATACTCAGCCGAAGCTGCTTTTGGTTGACCTTTGGTCAAACCAAAATACAGGAGCCTGCAAAAGTCCCTGCACTGCCAAACAATGCAAAAGACCCCGCCTCTGCCCAAGGGTTAATTGTAGCATGGAATGAAGCTTTAATAATATATCAATGTCAAGCATGCTTCCAGGTGATTCCACACATCAGAGTGAAGAAATTGTGAAACCTTGATGGAATACATGATTGAAGCTAAAATTTCTTTCAGAAGATCACCCAGTTTTTCAAACAATAATAAAAAATCGGAGACTGCCAAAAAAGCAAGATCTGATTGATTATAGGCATGTCTGACGTGAAAATGGTTTCCAGTAATTAATTTGGAAAATCTCATTATAACGCATTTTTTAGTAGACCAAACTTTTCTGAAGTTCCCAAAAAGTTTGCTGTAAAAGGGTTCCACTACTGTATATTTTTATGTTATTCCACATTCGACAATGGAAACTTCAGTCATATCCCCCAAAGAATTCATTTGATGCGTGATTATAGTGTCCAGAACCTGAAGGAGACTTTGTCAGTCCCTACAATTGTTCGGTTTACTTCCAATGCACAAATGGACTCCCCTGGGAAGTGGTCTGCCCTGATGGTCTCTGGTTCGATACGAACCTGGGCAGGTGCAACTGGGCAGCCCAAGTGGATTGTCAAGCTCATCCCACCTCGTCCTTGGCTCTTCATCGTCCCCGAGGTTTGTCAACCGCAGATTTCTTAAGGAAAATTGCATTATTATGGTGTCTCAATTATTGGTTAATACTTGGGCTTCATGATACAATCCAGAGGAGAGAAGTCAAATATCCAAGGTGATTGAGTTATTTAACCCTTGGAAAGCAGCAGCCTCCTTTCCATCCCAGGGCAAAGTTGGACTTTTTCCCAATATGGGCCTGCATTATATTTTTGCACAAGGTTATGCAACCCCTGCCAGGTGGGAGAGGACAAAGTCAGATTTTATCTGGGGGTAAAGAAATGCTGGGAAAGTCCTGAGTCAGACTTTTTCTGTATTGACCTCTAACTTGGGCTCCTGGCTTTCAAGCTTAAATTTAATCTTTGAATGGGGAAACAACACAAGGCCAGGGGAAAAAAGGGAGCCTTGAATTTTTCATTTTTTCATTTTCAAGTGAAATTTTTCTGTGGAAATTTTTTTAAAAATGCCAGAATTTTTCCCAACTTTGTTCTGCACACTGTTGGGGTTTTTTAAATTCCACTGGAGTACAACCAAAATATGCAAAAAAAAGTCCAACTTTGCCGCAGAAGGGTTAAAAATGTTCAAATATTTAATCTGTAATTTGAAACTGTTGAAATATATTTAATATGCATAAGTGGGTCTCGCATCAAAAACCTAATTTATTTCAATGTGAGATTTTTTAAAAGTAAAAATTCATTGTGAAAAACACAAAATCCCTTCAGCTATAATTTAAAAAATACTGATCAGTCCCAGACAGTCACAAAACATAATTAACACATCTTTAAAACCTGTGTACAGTATTTACAGTCTCTCTCTATAGAAGTCTAAAAAATAATTTCAAAAATTTTCTTTTTATGAAGAATTTTTTATGGTCCCAAATGATTCTCTCCTCATGTTATAGGAGATCTTCACAAAAATTAACTATAAAACTATTTTTTTAGTCCTTTTAATTTATTTGTAGAAAGAGTCCGCCTGTATTAAGATATTAGTGTGTACATTGAGGGTTTTGAAGGTACAGTATTTGTATGAAATTTAACTCATATTCAAATTTTTTCATGCAGTCAAATTTCATGCATTGATATAATTTCCGGGTTAGAATAGATACAACTTAATTGCTCTAACATCTATCATTCATTTCAACATTCGAAATTTGGAAATTAAAACTTTCTTCAAATGTGTGCATCTTTTATTGCTAGAAAATTTTGATTGGCAGAAAAACGTGTAACGCGATTAATTCTTTAAATTGTACTGTGTATGGTTCTCTTTATTCGAATAATCTATTATAGTGGGCTCGGGTCCCCATTGATGATTTACTTTGGCTGATGCAACAAAAATTGACTTCTTGAACATTTTTCGCATCTAGATTATTCATCAATTACAATGGGTTTCCGTTGATGCATATTTTTTTACATGTGATACATCGTTCACAACTTGGTTTTTGTTCCAAATACTTCAGTAAGTTATGAAAATGTAATTATGAATATGTTCAGGGAACCGGGAGGAAAAATAAGAGAGAATCGCGGCCTGAAGGGCAAATATTATAGTTTGACGCTTTGGAGAGGAAATGAAAAAAGTTAAGGTATATAATCTAAATGTATGGTTTATTATTTCCATTTAGAAAAATTCTCCTCTCCTATTCAAAAAAGCAAAATGATTTAGAAAAAATATGCAGGTAGTACCTTGCAATTTGACCCTAATCTGTTGCCTAACTAGGGTCAAATTGCAAATTGGTCAAATTGCAAGACACTCAATCAAATTCAAAATATAAGTACAAAAGCGTAAGAAAATGAAAAAAGTAGGTTGAATGGCAAGGGACAAATTGCAAGTCAACCTCTGTGCAAATTTGACTTGTCAAATTGTAGGATGGTCAAATTGTTGGAGGTCAAATGGAAGGTGTTACCTGAAGTCTCCTTGTAACAATCATTGTTTTCAGTCTAATAATCTAATGTGATTCTAGAAAAAATAAAGGATGAATCATACTGATTTTTGTTGGAAGGGTTTAAAGTTTAAAGTTTCCCTTCTCAGAGGTAATAAAATTTACTCTGGGCATGTTTATTGGACAAAGATTTATTCATTTATTATGCTAAAATATTTTCTTGTAAATTTAATCATGGATTTTTATTGCTCCGCAAACTTTTAGTAATATATCCGGGTCTGATTGTGCGTTAATCGGCATGTACGAAATATTTGCTGAATGGATTTAAAAAAATCCCAATTGGCAATATGTTATTTTTCTTCAAATTTCCATTCTTTTTTGCAGATTGATGTTTCAGTTGCTTTGAAATTTTTCAGTGTCCAGGATCGGGTCTGTTTCCGGACCCTTACGATTGTCATTCCTACATAAACTGCGTGTTTGACAACGCTTGGCTTCTGGAATGCCCCTCGGATTACCTTTTTGATCCGATTAGTTTGACCTGTAAACCTCCAGGACAGGTCACTTGTACGGAAATCAGCGGTGGTGAGAAATTAAAACGAATTTCTATTGATTTCAAACATTATCATTAGTTGAGTGTTTTCAATTTTTCTGGATTATCACTGGCCTTGAATGGCGGATTTAATCGGCACAGGTCGACTTTGGCACAATACCACATATTCAACCATTTGTGAATTTTAAATGTAACAACTTTATTTCAGTTATTTGGTCAACGTCTACTTTATTTAATTGTACTGTATGACTTCAGATTCATTCAGAAGCTAAGGTTTTTGAACAAGAGTTCTGACATATACAGGTGGATCGACTCATCTCTGTAAAACAAAATTCAAGAGACCAGAAACATGGATTTGAGAGATTATCTTGCTGTAGATAGCCCCTATACAATCCTATGGGAAAAAGAAAAAAACACGTTGTTATACTAAGAAAATTGCTGTAGACAATATTGTTCTGAAAAGAGTTCACCTGTATGACTGCTCCGTTTTGTTAGGTAAATGCAGAACCAGCAAAAGAACAGAAGACAATGCTGCAGTTCTATAGTGGAATGAAATTGAAACACAGAAAATAAGGGGGTTTGCAGCTGGGAACATGTAAACAAGGAGTCACCTTGGATACAAAAATCTTTCAACAAATCACAGACCATCTTTTGAAAAATCACAGGAACATCAATGCAAGGGATCACTATGAATACATGTTCCTAGTTTTTCCAGATGATTTTCTAAATGATTGAGCATCAAAGAAATGATTCACAAAAGAAACCCTGATAACACAGCACAAATAATCAAATTAATTTCTACCAAAATTCAAACAAAGCACCAATAAAAGGATACACAGAAAAAAAAGGGTGATCCCTTCAAATTGAAGATTGGTAGAATTTTTAAAAATAGAAGTGAAAAAAAATTCGAGAGGAGGAAAAATCTTCGCTGAATTTCCCTCACAGCATTCTCTCCAGAACAGTCTTCATTTTTAATATCTTTTACCATTTTATTCCTTTCATTTCATGTATTTTTGGCTTTTTCAATCAGAACCCACGGTGAGACCGACAGAACCGACATTTACCGTGCAGCCTGGATATGTGTGCGAGGAGGATGGATTGTTTCCGTACGAACCGAGTTGCCATTATTATTATCAGTGTGCAAATACGATCCCGTATTTGAGACCGTGTTCTGCAAACCTCATTTTCGACCCGAAGAAGAAGCGTTGCGTGACAGTCGCCGAGGCTGACTTGGAATCGTTGACTTGCGAGGTGTGCTTTTTTGCGCAATATATATTCTTTGCAACAACGAAAATCTTGTTTGACATGAGTATATATGCTCAACTTAAATTTAGAATAAATTTTCATCAGGGAAGCACCTGTGAACGTCTGCCAGGATATTTTATAATTCTGATAAAATTTACGGGGACTTGAAGGGTCGCATTCTTAGTTCAAAACGGTGCGATCTCTTTTTGCAAACCGCGAAAAATCAACAACGAGTTCACGACACTTCATGCAGTAGCTGTTCGTACGAACAGAAATTCACTACGCGCAACAAAAAAACATACTTTCGACCTCAAGAAAATGTATTCACGTTTTATTTCCAGCTGAACCCGACGCTTGACAGGATATCGTCAAGACTGCTGATTGCGCTGAAAAAGAGCTTCGTCAGAGGTGTCAGAATTCGGCCGGAAATTCGCAAGCCATCTTCCGAAACATCACGAATTGCAGCGAATCACGCAGGTCCTCAAACGCCGAAAAGGAATCATTGAGAATATGTGTTGATTACTGATGCAAGAATTATCATTTCCAAACGAAACATAAAATTTGTGGTTCGCAGCAGTGTACGGAATAAAAACCGGAAACGGCATTGATTTCTCTCATTTGCTGTTTTTTCTCGCATCATATATCAGGCTTCGGGATTATTTTCGCTTTTAATGCCTGCGCTAAATAAGAAACGAGGATATTCAGAAAAATTCGAATAAAAAAAATGCTTCAAATTTTCACTTTCGGCCGTTATTCAAATTAATTTCAAATCACAAGTAATAAATACATTTTTGAAGTAGCTACCACAGGAAGAGAATTCCCGAAAAAATGTCCATTATGATTCAATAATTTATCTCGCGATAGGTGGAGAATAAAATGAGAAAATTAAATAAAAAAGGCTTGTTCAAATATTTGTTGATTGCAACTCCGCCAAAATCATTTGAAAACCCGTGAAAAAATAAGAAAGCTCAGAAAAGAAACGTGGTGCTTAAAAATTGTTGAAATGAGTACTATTACGTCCTTCAAAATGTCAAAATGATTTCCATGGGAAGTCATCCTTCACGTGACTCGAGAGTTGAGACCGAATTGTATATTTTGGGGGGAAAACCCGGAAATTTGAACTGCGCAGTTTATTTTTAGACTTTTTTGTAATGCGTCACAATTACTTCCATTGTAGAAATTTCAGCTAAATTAAACTACGTGGTGACAGAAAAATGTCGATCCCCGCCTATCGACGTATCCAGCGATTGCACCACATCCAATCTCAGTCGAATAATATCCGACCGATAGAAAAACCCTCCCTGTTTCCGCGGTTACCGGAAAATGTGATGCATCATCTTTTCCCGAAATCAAAAACGTTCGATCAAGCATCGTTCATCCTATCATGCATCCTGTAAAAATATGTACATTTCAAGAAAACACCGCTGCTCTGATGGAGATAATCTTTATAAGCCTCATCCACACCTGCTGAACTAACAATCATGAAGGATCCCGACCCGAATTTAGACCCTTTATCAGTCCCGAGCGAATTCGATCCATGGTGTAATATATGAGACGTCTTTTCCATTTTTCTCAGGATAAACAGGATCACAAAAATGCACACCAGATAGATACTCTTTTGTCGTAGTATTTCCAGGTGTTGATCAGACACCTGATCAAGTTGAATTTGAAAATCCAATAATTCTTTGGAGAATCGAAAACAACTTGAGGAAACAAATTGTATAGAAATTCTAGTACACTAAAATACTATGTTATCCTCCAAAAATAATATATCCCACATCACGATTGCTGAATGCCATCATTAGAAATGAGAAATCTGTTTAGAAACAGCTCTTGAATTGCTGCCTACCGGATACAGCTACAGTATTATGTGAGCCTTATTTATTCTCTGTCCAATTCCATTACCGTACCTGGTTTTCAAATCCCTAAACAATAAAAATAATTCAACATATTATCTAATAAATTTTCGTGGAATCTTATAAAATACGTAACAATAACCGTCGATCAATCAAATGGTAAAAGAATCAATGCAAGAGTATAAAATTATCATGAGAAAAAACAGGAACTTTTTGAAAACCAAAGGACTTATGGAAAGGTATGGACAAGCTAATTTTCAGTAGGGCAGACATATGAGTGATGAGGGTTTCTGAACCTAAATCTATAATAATGGTCGTTCAATTGTGAAATATATATAATGAAAATATTTCTGAATTTCAAAAGTGATATCCTCTTTCTGCGGTAAATTAAGATTTACATATCCTTCAAAATGTTCAAACTAGAAGCTACATTTGGAATTTTCTTAATTTGGGTGTTTATCCAAGATAAGCGCAAAGACTTCTACAGAATATTTTGGAGATATCTTCGAAAATCATACGAACAAGTAATTTTTTTTTTTTGGGTGATTCGATATGTTACGTAAGTGCCGTTTTTTTTAAGTATAAAACCGCTTCTGCTGACCATTACGAGCACTATTAATGTTTATCATCGAGAAAATGGCGAATTATTTCGCCATGGAATGAAGCATTGAAAAGTATAATATATACTCCAAAATTGTTGTTAAATTCTTGTAGATACCCTGTGCAGCATGAATGCATGGCGTGAATGCATCTTGAGTTCACAACTCAAGTGCTTAGCTGTCAAATTTCCTATCTCTCCGAAATGTCACGTAATGATTTCCATGGGAACCACCCAATAAGCTCTTCCTCGAGATCCATCTTTCAATATACTGTTTATCCGAGTAAAAATTTCACTAAAATCAAGTCACGAAGCTGCAGTCCTCAGAAGGGCGCGGCTAGGCAAACGAGACGGTTTGTTTAATTTTTAAAATTTAGGGTCCTGCAAAATCGCGCGTTAAAATGTGCGTCCGAAGTCTGATCTAAGTTTGCGGACTGAAGTGAATTTCTTTACATTTCAGGTCACTCTGAAATCAACTCTGTAAAGAACTGAAGAGCCTAAAAAATGGCGATGAAAATTCTTGCCGCGGTGGTCGTTTTTGGTGAGCAATGGGATATTTTCTAAATCAGGTCTAACTTAATTTGTATAATGCACAGATGTCGCCAAAATGACCCAGATTAAGTCATGAAGGTGTAAGTTAGTACTGAAGTGCAATTTTTGGGGCCAAGGGCCAGATAGCAAGGGTAAAGAGTCCTTGCAGGCCACAATAGACTAACGAAGAGTTTCAAATTTAATTCAATGTCATGGATTGAATCACACCCATGGCTTTGTGAGATTTTTGAAGGGCAAGGAGCATCATTTTTAATTTATAAATTCATGAACACACAATTTCTCTGGGAAATTTCATTATTTTCCAATTGTATCTACATATAGAAGACTCTTATTGTCTCTACAAAAAATTCAATGGACCAGAAGAAAATCCGTTGTAAAGAGAATTTCATTGCAGACAACCCCTATAACATGGTGAGAGAAACCCCCAAAGAACAAAAAAATAAAATTTGTTTTACAGAGAGTCATTGTATGCAAGATTGTTGTCCATCAAGAGCAGTGTTCTACAAGCTGTGGTCTGCAGACCAGCCCCAGTCCACTGAAGTTTTTTGCTGGTCCTCAGGAAATTGTCTTCAGTAGAATTATTGTATCAAAAGTAGCAATGAAGAGTGCAGTGTTTATGAGAAAATTTGGAAATATAGAAGTAGTTGAAATTATCTGAAGAAAAATCTAATTTGGCTTTTATTCCCCTAGTAACACTTCAGACAAATTTTCACCTGCTGAAATAAATTATTTTAATTCCTAATTCTGAAAAACCTTCCTTAAAGCCCACCTTCATAATTGATAGAGGACCACTATAGCTGCTTCATTGGTCCTAAACTTGATAAAAAAAATGTTTTATACCTGCCATCAAGTCTTTTAACCAAAAATTTTTTGAGTCTGCAAAAACTGTATGAAACATTGCCAGTCTGCAGATTTTTTTGTGGAAATTTGCCAGTCAGTGGGGCCAAAAAGGTTTGGTAACACGGGTCAAGAAAGTGCAAAATGTAAAAGAAATATTTTGACAAAGCATATATGTTTTCAGGATCAAAGTAATGTACAGTACAGTACTGTAGTTTTTCAAATAAAAATATTTCACTCATATAAACCATTTCATTTCTAAAATTTCCATCACAGCCCTGGCCATGTCAGGGACACTGGCCAAGCCTTCCGGGATGGAAGTGTTTGTCTGTCCACAGCCATACGGGAACTTTCCTCACGGCACATACTGCAATCTTTACTATCAATGCAGAAGCGGAGAGGCGTACCTCTTCGAATGTTCCTACGACTGGTTGTTCAGCAAAAGATTGGCTCTTTGCGACTACCCAGAAAACGTGGACTGCGGTGACCTCATCCACCCTTCGACCACAGCAGGACGTTTGTATAGATTCTCCATTTTATGACGGTTCTTTCCTTTCTACACGAAGTAATGCTGATTCCGAAATATGGCAGTTGGTGTCTCACGGCAGCTGGCAGATCGTCACGTGACGAATAACTTTTCTCTTTGCATAGCATGGCGAAGCTTTCGAATAGTACAATGCATGATTTCATTTTGCTGAAAGAATGAAGTTAAAAAAGGCCTCTCGAATATTGCGGATACAGTATCTTATAACAGCATGAGTCTCATGAACTACAAAAGGTAGGAGGCAGGAAAAAGTGCTCGAACAAAAATCGATTTCTACGCCTACCTTACGAACGATCAATTTTCAATTGAAGGGTTTGCATGGGACAGTCAATCATTTGGCGAATAATCCCTCACAAGGGCTAAAAGACTGATATTCGTCATCGCCGACAGACGAAGCTGTGTAATTCATAAACAGGTTTATTTCTATTTTTAATCAGACATCACTTAAATAGACCTAGAAAATTGATCCACAGGAAACATTAGGAACAAATTTAGAAAAGTGAATCGTTGCCCAACAAAATTAATTTACTGATTAGTTGACTTTTCTCAATATTCTTGGACGGACTTCAGATTTCAATTTTTCAAACACGAAAGAATGAATAATGAAGCTCTGATAGGGATTATTGCAATAAAATTAAGAAGTACTGTTAACACGAAACTTGTTACACTGATACTTCGTCACAACTGTTAATAAATCTTGTAGGACTGTGGGAAACAGAGGAGTTGCCCTCAAATGGGAACTCGAGAAATTTGAACACATACTTTCTGAGCAGTAACAGCATACCATTACAGAACATTTGGTAGTTAAAGTTGCACCTGGATACCATACTTCGAGAAGGGATGGGGCTGATTCAACATGAAACTAACATTTTTAAGGACACTGATGATCTTTTCAATGTCACCCCACAGCGGATTCAACCACCTCAACCACAACACGAAGGACGACCACAGAGGAACACATTAGCACGGAAAGAACAACCGAGGGAACCAGTACTACCAGTTCAACATCCACCACCACTAGACCAACAACGACAGAAACACCAACCACACCCGGAGAATTTCACTGCGCAGGAAACGATGGGTTGTTTCCGAATCCCGAGGATTGCGGAAGCTACTATGCGTGCGTTGCTGGAGAAGCTTTCCTGCAGGTACACAACACGAAATGCCATTTTTGATTGAGAATACCGTATATATACCTTGGAAACATTGCAGCAATGCCCTGATGGACTTTGGTTCAATCCGGAATCCAGCGCTTGCGATTTTCCCGGAGATTTCTGCACCGAAAACGTAAGATTCGATGAAAATTACCTTTCAGATTAATTTAGATTCTTATTTCACTCTACAGAAAGCTAAGGTGACTTTGAAACGAAAGCCGAAGGTCTCGTATCAAATACTGTTTCCTCGTCTTGGTCATTCCAATGGACTTCTAAAGCATCGTCACGTTCGGAATTAAAAGAAAGCGTTTTTACTTATTTTGATGTATTGGGGAAATCACAGCGACACGCATGAAACAGTTACTTCACAAATTTCACTATTTCGGAATAAATCCTGATCGTTCTGGGAGAAATTCCACAAATGCTCTCGTCCAATCCTTGACCTCGTACACCCGAAGCAAGATCCCGAACACTGAAAAATTGATCCGGAAAGTTATGAACTGTATACACTAATAAGCCAAAAAAAAATTTAATTCTATCTACGGTACATCAGTTAAGTCGTTGAAGTGATAAGCTACGAATCTCATCCGAGTTACGTGATCACATTTTAAAAAGGAGGCTCAGCGGAAAATCCAACAAGGTAAAACGGTTAAAATTTTACCTTGATTCAACGCCAATATTTGATTGTAGGTACCGGTTTCTGCCTTTTTCATATACTCCAAGATCGGCAAACGTCGACATTGCAGTCCCTTCAATTTTGCTAACGACGCTGTTTTTCCCTGAACAAATGTACCATTACATGCTTCAGACTTGAACTAATGTCCCGTCATTTTGCGCAAGAGCTTCCGTTTCAAAGACAATTTTAAAACGTATTCTCATGAGGAACTTTAACAGGAAGCATTCGATTATTCTGAAAATCACGTCGCTCGCTCTTATCAGTGATTCAGAAAAATGAACTTACCTGCTGCCGCGTTTCGTCAACTAGGCCACCAAGAACGTAGATGTGTCCGTTCTCCACATTCTCCAAAGGTAAATCCGCGTCAGGGCTCAACATAATAATTTTTTCTTTGCTATTTCCATTCAATACGTCTTCATTAGACATTGCGACCTGAAGTAATTAATGGCAGAGAAAAGTAATATTAGCCTGAAAGGCTTCAGCATCCCATCGAAGTTTGCGCACAACTAATAAACCGAAGAAAACATCCGAACTTCAACTTCTGAACAAAAACTGGGTTTCATCTTACATGAGAAAAAAAACACATTTATAATATATATTATTTTAGAAACTCACGGCAGAAGTGATACCTTGAGAAAAATTCATTTCTTTTCAAGAACTATCAAATGAATTAGGCTGAGAAAAATTATGGAAGAATTTTTATAATAAGAATTCACATTCCTCATTTGAGTCCGATTTAATTCACGAAAACATTAAGTTCCCCAAGGAAAAGAAACAGTATTTAAATTCCTTATAATGAAGAAAATCCACTAGTTGACGCTATTCAAAATCTTTAGGTGGAACGATCACATCATAATAAATAACTTTCTTCGTCAAATATATTTCAAATATCAGAAATACATTTTTCGAATTTCAATTATACCATAGTAATTGTTAGTCGCCAAAATAAATATTCGCCAATTAAAGCAAAAAAGGGCGTCAATCGCGAACGACACACCAACAGAGACTTCGGTAGGAAAAAGCAAATCCTTTGTCAAAATGTTAACAGATTATTTTTGTGCGCTTTCTCCAAACAAAAAAAAAACCGCGTAGAATACTGTACCTACCTGATATTTTTCGAAACCATCGTTTTTCCGACATAGCGTGGCAAAGATCGACGAATTTCGATCCAAACAGGCAAACAATAACGGAAGGGGGAAACTTGCTTGCTTATTCAAGCCGTACATACGGCAAACTTGCATTGCAAGATGAACACCTTCCTGAAAAGTACTTTCATTTCTTTAAACTGCACTCCGAATTGCTTCCGCACATGGATGAAAAACCTTGCTAGACATTAGATCCGCAAATTGAAAATCGACGCACACAGTCGGCGCATTTTGCAGCATAGAGATTCTCAATTTTTCGCCGAATTCCGAATTGGAAATTCTTGGCTTCTTGATTCCGGCTTTACGCAACTTCGAGCGGCGTTGTCTTTCCGCAATCCGCTTCTCCTTCATGATCTGCTGCGATCTTTCAAAACGAGCCATCTTCCTTGCTTGGTTTTTCTGCACATGGTTCTCACGGGCTTGCAAGTACTTCATCAAATGAATGAAAAACCTTAAACTTACGGAAAGCTTTCGTTCCGAAGATGGCTTGGACAAGCCATCTTCACTCATCGCCAACCTGAGAAAGATTATCACCTGAGTCCACAGAATTGGTGATCAAAACCTTCATACAGATCTTAACGAATACATTTTAGGAAATGAGCTTAATGCTTGTTGCTGCATACGAAATCAAGCACACCCTCCATTTCACAGCAAAATAAAATCACTCTTTCCCGAGTATGATACAAATACATTGAACTTGAAACAACAAAAAAAACTCAGTCGAGAAAAAAAAACCGACGGAACAGAAACAAGTTTAAAACAAACTCAAATTCGAACCGGAGGAAACATGCTGGAAGACTTCAAATTGAAAGATTCACAATTCGAAAGATGTAGAGCAACATTGGAGTGTTAACATGAATCGAGCAAGATCTTCGCATAAACCTGAAATTTGCTCACTTCTGTTAGCTCCTACATTGAAAAGAATAAGAAAAGAATCCAACCTTTGCCAACTTAAGTAAATTTAATTCCACTTCGCTCAATTGGTTATCAGAACGCTCAGCCCATACAAGTAGAAAAAACATTCACCGGGTTTTCAAATTAATTTAATGATCACAGTGAACGAAATGGCGGTATTCACTACTGATAATATTCAAATCAAAACAGCTGACACAAGTTTATCATTAACAACTTCAACAGGTGCATAGTAACAAATCCGCAGTTTATGCTTGATCGTAGCCCGTTTCATATACAACAGTAAATAAAAAAGCACTAAGATTAAACTGCAGATCGAGAAGGAATAAAAATCAAAGGAGGAAATCTAACCGCAATGCATCATTCATGTTGTCACATTACTCAAATTGCCATTACTATTGGATAAAACAACGATCAGGAAATGACACAGGAGTTCTGCTTTTGCGCTGGCGGGCCGTTGCCTTCAGCTTTCTCGATTTCTTGGATGATCGACTGAAATACCCTCAGTGCACTCATATTTTCTTTCGCTGACGCTTCTACAAACGGAACCTTCCAAGAATCCGCAAGTTTCCGACCTTCCTGGGATGGCACAACCCGCTGCATTTCCAAATCATTCTTGTTGCCTACCAAGATTATCGGTACGCTGACTTTCCCAGTCATATCGAGTAACTTGTCATAAATCACTTGAACAACATCGAAGCTTTTACTGGAAGCGATCGAGTAGACCAAGACGTAGCCGTGGATATCGACGGAATACTGCGACGGAAAAATGTCGTATTCATCTTGGCCAGCAGTGTCGACCAATTTCAATTCGTATTCCTGGCCTCCAATCTTAATGTGCTTCGAAAATGTATTCTCTATTGTTGGGTCATAGGAATCGACGAACTGACCATCAACAAATTGGATGGTCAGAGACGACTTCCCGACGGATCTGAAGCCCATAATCGCAATTTTTCTTTGACGAGCGGTCATTTCGTATTTTCTGGAATCAGAAAAAAATCACCATTTTAAGTTCAACGAAAAATTAGCATTACGGCAAGACAGCCTTCAATCACATTAACAACACTTGAGGTTCATTGATTCACTACTTGTCCTGAATTATTAACCACCTGTTCTTCGCACTTTCAATATCCACACGCAAAAAACATTAAGGTTCCTCAAAGTACTCACAACAACTTCGAACGTTGAGAGAAAATACTGTATGTTCAAAGTAACCTTGTTCAAGAATATTGACAAAACCAAATGCAAAACTAAAATTCGGCGATTGAGCGCGGTGATGCCATTTCAGGCGGACACTGACGGGCATTTCGCACCACCAACGATCTCATCATTTGCGGAGCAGATAATAAACAAACCCGACCACAAGAAACATAAAAAATAAGAAAATATCAAGCGATCAACCCTGAAGGATGGAATAATAAGATATTACAAAAATGGGAAGATTTGAAGTAACTTGCATCGAACTCGAACGATTTTTCAAGAGCATTTGCACCAATTTCGGCACTTGTACACGGACAGAATACCCATCGATCCGACAGGCATTCTTTCTGATCTCAAACGCAGCCAATCTGAGAGGCATTCACATTAAATTGATGTGACACGGTGGCGAAATGGGGTAAGTCCTCATCTCGCCATGGCAAACAATTACTGCACACTGGGGCTGGGGATAACTGAACAGAACATCAGTTTTGCTAAATTATCCAAGAGGATCAGGAAATCATTTTCGAGAATGATACATAGATGTCACCAGTAATGCGCAGGAAAAACAGTTCCCTCCGTTTGCCATAGATGAAGCTACTAGTCTGGATTCCCCTAACTAGACGAATTTTCTTCAATTCATGGGACAAAAAAAGCGGATACTGTGCAGGAATTCGCTGAGAGCAGCGTTCAAAATGTTTTGGCGCCATTTGACGCTCAGGGTTTCGTGATGGCGCACGGGAATCAAGTGACGGGGTTGACCACGGTCGTTTCCGAGATACAAACCCACTGATCGTGGTGTGATCTGAAGGCATTGTGTGGTATTTCGTTTAGTGGCAGTTCGTTTTCTTATTATGTTCGCATCCGATCATCAGTTTTTTCCCCTCAGAATATCCTACGGCCGTGCGATGTTTCAGTATTTACAGTTGGGTTTACGCGGAATCACGCTTTTCATAGCGAAGATATATCATATCATCAGTTTTGCAATACGGAGGGAAACTCGTGTGATTTATCAGCACCAAGCTGTTCGTTACGATCTTTACCCGTTGTCGCCCATCACCAGACATCGATTGAGTAAGTATCTTTCGTATTCATTTCGGAGCGATGGCTAATGGACGGGTTTTATTTCAGGCCTCGTTAAGCGAAAGGTGATGGTACTCGACCTTGATGAAACCTTGATCCACAGCCATCATGAAGGTGTGATTCGTCAGACTGTGAAGCCTGGTACCCCTCCTGATTTCAGCCTTCGTGTGGTGATCGACCTTCATCCCGTGCGATTTTTTGTACATAAGCGACCACACGTAGATTATTTTCTCGACATCGTAAGTTATTCATATTCCAATCCGTGTGGAGAGTGCAAAGCGACGCTTTTCGCAGGTGAATAATTGGTTTGAGCTGGTTGTGTTCACCGCGAGCATGGAGATTTACGGTGCTGCAGTTTCTGACAAGTTGGACAATAAACGAGGCATTCTCAGAAGAAGGTATTATCGTCAACACTGCACGCTGGAGTTCGGAAGCTACAGCAAGGATCTATCTGCCATTTGTGATGACTTGTCTTCAGTGTTCATCCTTGATAATTCCCCTGGTGCATATCGAGGATATCCTGGTAAGATCGGCAATATACGTTGAATGTCACGCGTTTATTCTTTAATCGCGTCTCTTTTTCAGAAAATGCTGTGCCGATCAAGTCGTGGTTTTCTGATCCCACGGATACAGCACTGTTGAATTTGCTTCCCATGTTGGATGCTCTGAGATTTTGCCAGGACGTTCGTTCTGTTCTCGGGCGTAACCTTCATCTTCACCGTGTTTGGTGACCTTTGCGATGCTTAAGAACCTTGTGCGAACGTTTTTCACTTCTGTGAGAAGGGAGCCGCGATCAGCATATGCGATCCGATGTTCGGAGTAGTCTGCTGAGTTGTGTTCAAATTAAACCGCCGATTTGTTAGCGATTCGGCCTGGGTCCCCGTTTGATTACCATTTTTTTCGTATAAGAAGCGTGCTTCCGAAGTTCAAAAATTTTTTCTTTCATCTTTTTCGCTTCAAACCCAGTGATGGTTTTCGATTTCGAAAAGCTTTCTTGTCTTATTGCTCAAGAATCAAGATGTATTATTTCGCGGCTCGTCCGTCCCAATATTTCTTTCGTCGTGTAAATCTAGATGGGTTGTCTCATTTCGTAAACCCTGGTAATATCGCTGGAAGCAATCTCTGTTCCTAAATTTATTTATTTTTTACATCGTCGGCAGGAAAGAACGAAGGCACTTCCTGATTGTGTGATCATGGAAGTTTGCTTGATGAGCCAGTTGTATTTTTTTCTGTTTTCGTTCGTTGTTTCATCGGAGAATTCATCCCCATTTTTGACAGTGTCGTAAATTTTTCCCGGTTTTTCAAAATGTATGTTCTCATTTTGTCCGGAAACACGCATCCTTATTGTGATAAGTGTAGCTCGTCTTTTAGAAGATCATCAGCAATGAAAAGAAAACCACTTGTTTACTGTAGCACGGACAATGACATACTGTATCTTCGCCGGTAAATTCATCGGAATGATTGGACTCCGTCATGATTTTGTACTGCTTGCAGACGTGCTGTGAGGTGGAAAGAAATCTTTTCTGTGAATTCATACGATTGCTCTCCCTGTAAACATGGGGGTTGTCCATGCGAAGGTACTGTGCATTACGGTAATGACGTCTTAATCAATGAATTATCAAAACTCATTTTTCAGTCGAAGACCCCTGGCGATGAAATAATCGAAACACGAATACTGGATACATCATCCCTGAAAGTAAGTCGATCATCGGTTCGTTTTGTTTCATCATACTCGTATGATTGAAGAAAGCTTTTTGATACTGTTCGGACATTTTCGAGGTGAATTTTTACCCGCGCCAGAAACAAATATGAAACATGAGAGGGAGAAAATACGATTCATTGTCTTGTAAAATGTGTTAGTTTGCTTCGAGTAATGTCATGAAAATTTTAATATTGTATATTGCCTGAGTTCGCGCAAGCACTGATTCGACGCAAAATCAATTCCACAAGAAAGCAAAAATAAAATCTTCGAACACAATTTTTGATTCTTTCCATGAGGCATGATTTTTTCTTGTTTATTTTCATCTGATGCTTTCTATCAACGTGATCTTTATTACTTCCTCGAATTTCTCTCAAGATTTGGTCGAACCAGAAATTTATTGTGTAATAAATGTTTGCCGATAACCGTGTAACTACGGTACGTATTGCACTTCCGTTTCGCTGTACTGTATCAACAAACCTGAAAATATTTCAGAATGATCCCTTGGCATCAACGATCAAAAATGCAATCTGATTTTCCAACAACTTACTAACATACTCCGTCGAAAGCCACATGGGTGAAGTAGTTGTTTGGAACTACATAAAATGTATTCAAGTTGATCTTGTGTAAATGTGAATCATGGTAAAATGGTACCATTTGCGCCTGAAATAACATTTTGCGCCATATTTCAGTTTTAGTCTGAAGCATGTCAAAAGATTAAATTTAGGTACAGTATTCGATTTTCTTCGCTGCTTTTGAATACTAGCACTGATTTTTGAATATCGCGTGTCAGGCCCGCGTGGATCGAATTCACGTCCAGGGACTGCAACGAACTAAAGATGACTTCGTGCAAGCAGCCGTCGCCCCTTTAATGGAGGTGACGGAGATGAATAACCTGTTTTTGACGGTGAACGAAGTGCGGAACACCCTTGGTCAGCTGGCATGCTTCAAAAGCGTTGCTGTTGGAATCGATGTCTCGGGAACGACACCCGATGGCGTCGAGGTGAGCATTCGTTAACACACACACACACTTATCAGCAAGAAATTTTGACGTGTTATTCTGTCAGGTCTGGTTTTATGTTGAAGAGCTCAAACGTCATCGAGGAGGCTTCAAAGCACAAGGCGGCAATAACGAAGGCAGCTGCGGCATTGGGTTCGATTCAGTAAATTTTAAAGGAAGGGGGGAAAAGGCGTCTTTTAGTTACGAATATGGCACTCGGAAAACTGCATCTTTTGCACTGGATGTTTCTAAGCCCCTGGTCGACCTAGGATGCTCAAAGTAAGCGACAGAATTTTCCTTTCTTACTTGAAATCCGTAGAGATTGTCCATGATTTTTTATATATAATATATTTAGCCGAGAATGGTTCCTCTGTTTTTAAATATCTTCATAAATTGAGGTCTCTGGTACTCCGGGGAAGTTGGGAAGTCTTCGAGCAATGGATCACCAGCTGGAAATGGTCAAAATACAGTACCTCTGAAAGTCTAGATTAATGTACTGTACTATGATTCCAAAGCTCTCTTACTGAGGTGAACTAAGTAATGTGGGATGGCATCACTCGGAGGAATTTCTTCGAATTGTCTAACTTCGTTTGATTCGCGTCACCGTCCGGTTTTCATTCAGTACTTCAATTCTTCTCTTATTTCTAGCGTCGATCTCGTTAAGATAGTGTTTTTCTCTGTTATAATGATTTTTTTTTGCTGAGACACGATGATGACAGATTAAAGGCCGAGTTCGAAGCCAGATGAAGGGGCAGTTGAGACTGATCTTCGGTTCGGGCTCCTGTCAATCTTCGGCTGATGAAAATATCCCTCGGGGAAGCGTTGATCTTATCTGAGTGTATTCAGTTTCTTCATTTATGCAAGATTGCGTTGAACGTATCCCGAGCAGAAATTTCCGACGTGTTTCGAACAATCTGCAGTTTTTCCGATCTCCCAAAAGGTCAAAAAATAGGCGTTTTTAAGTGGTTTTTTTTTTTTTTTTTCTCTCTGAACAGATGCTTTAAATTTTTGACGATTGAATTTCGAGAAAAAATAGGTTTGATTTTCGATTTTTGAAAAAGCAAATCCACCTACTCTCAGGATCACAAGTCGTAGATTTGTTAAGTAATTTTCTATTTTATGAAGTACTGTACAGCAATTTGTAATGCATTTACAAATTTTTTTGTCTTCAAGGTTAGCTGCCAGTGCTTTCTCAACAAATTCCATCTCGCCTTCATCACTTTTCCGGTTGACGTCCCGAGGATTAAGTCTTGGACTAGACCTGTTCCCATTCTGGGACGTTCAACACCGCGTTTCTTGGGATGGCTGTTGGCGTGACCTGAACTGCATGAGCATCGACACGCCGTTTAGTGTTAGAGAGGAAGCAGGTCATTCGTTGAAATCAGGTCTCAGGTATTCCGTCTCCAAGGATTCCCGAGACTCGAAAATGCTTCCGACCGAAGGAACCCTGTGGCGGCTTTCTTCAGAGGCGTCTGGTTTCGGTGGTGACGTCGGTTTTCTGCAACATGGGTTCGATTATCAGGTTAGTTTATTGATACGTTCGTCGTGTATTTTCATCCCCAAGCTCTTGTATTATTGAAAAAATTCTGTTGAGGATTTATTTTCAAGCTTGTGACAAACGAGAGGAAATACTTCAAAATGTTGATAAGTACAGTACCTTGACGTGAAATTATCCGAGCATTTATCTGAAACGGAATCATTAAAACCAAAAAAAGATGCACAGGATTGACGAAGCTTATTTAAGCTTGTTTTCCTCTGGAATTGACAGTGACAAAAATTTGAGAATTGACGATTTATGGGTGAAGAAGTAAAAAAAAAATTATTTGTTTGTTGTTCAGACACGTTCGCAATTTTGTAACGGTATTAATAACATTCTGGGAAATTGAATGGTGGGTGGTCAAGTCACTCCAAAGTAATTTGATTGTTGTCTAGGAAATTATTTTTCAAGCGAAGTGTCGTTCAAGCTCTCCAGGAAAACTTTTTCGAATGAATGCGTCGAAGGATTGAAAAAAGTTTACCTCTCTCTTCGACAGGCAAATTTTCGTGTCCTCGGGAACTTAGTCGGGCAAGTTGGACTTTCTGGGAATGTGCAATATCAGACTCCGTGGCAGACAAGCATGTCGCTGAAAGCTCCTCAAATTTGCGATCGATGTTTCATGGGAGGTCCTCTAGATGTCAGAGGCTTCCGCATAAACGGTGCAGGACCACACGCAGATGCGGCGGCGCTCGGAGCGTCCACGAAACTCGCCTATGGTGCACACATTTACTTTCCAATGCCGGGCATTTCCCACTATGGGTTTTCGGATTCCTTCAGGTTCCACGCGTTTGCTACTGCTGGGCACATCGGGGAACTTCAAGGTACGCTTAGAAATTTGAAACCGGCACGTTGAATTATTTAGGCTCTTGTGACAACCCTTTTAGTCAATTTAATTCATGTTTCCATTTCGATTCGTCGACCCACATGCTAAACGCAGAGGTTTGGGGGTTGTTAACTTCGCATGTATGATTTCTGCGCGTAGTCCAATGCTTCATTTCTTACGCTCTATTTGGCAATCTTCAGATGAGATCATTTAAATTGTTGTCTTTCAAATTTCCTACATTTTTCGTTATCCAAAATGTACAACCATTGATGATGCAGTAGTAATGAAAAGATTTGCCACCAGTGCAGCTATCACACATTTCATACATGCCTAAGATCAAATTGATCCTCAACATGTCTTGCGATTTGTCGATTACATCAGTATAAAAATTTTTTGAACACCTTCTCCATAATGATTTCGTTAATATTCCCTAATATGCCGGTGGTTTTGCTTTTGGGGAGCGATTTAAGGTTTGGAGAACGAAAGATTGCGTGAATCGGCATCAGTAGAATTCCAAGATTTCTAATCTGTAGAGGCTGAAAAAATTGTTCGAGTTTGTGGGGAAAACAGTATCTCGATAAATGACGGAAAAGGAAGAAATAGACACATTGTTATTCGGTGATTATTCAACGCTGGTGGCGCAACTCTTACAGGCTGCGCGTGAAGATCCCCCATGGGCGCGTTCGGTATTTGGGCCAGGTTAGGCTTACTTCTTTTAGATCACTTGAGGCTTTTATTTGGTTTGTTTTTAGGTGTGCTGTATAGGAAGTACATTTTTATCACAAAATTGACGGTGTATTCAACGAGTACGTTAATTCACTGTATTTCGTCTTTTTTTTTTTTCTTCAGAAAAACCGAATTTTGAAGAACTTCGACATACTCTGCGGCAGAATTTGCGAGCATCTTGTGGCATTGGTATGGTACTTCGTCTAGGCGACATGGCCCGTCTAGAACTGAACTACGCCCTGCCTATGATTTGGCAAAATGGTGATCAACGCCAACGAGGATTCCAACTTGGAATCGGAGTCGATTACTTGTGAATGCATATGCATGTCTTAGGACCGCATGTGCTCCATAGTGCGGTCGTGGTTGGATACGCGTCCGTAGTTGCATCTGGGGGTTTTCCTGACCAAGGTTGAACCAGTGTCGGCCGTTGATGCCGTGATTGTAAAGGTGCGCGGTTATTTCGTGTCCCGCGAACCTTTGTTTGCTTCGTGTGTGGAGAATGAAACGGGACTAGTGATTCGCTGTTCAAAATCGCATTAATTCATCTTTAAAGACCTATTTTTGGTGAGTAAAAATCTGTTGAATCGTTTCGCATTTGGTACAGTTAGTGCTGCTGGGGTGAGAGGCAGACCGTTAGAAACTGCGGAATGTGTGTGGTATGTGGGGATACATTTTATGATCCAAAAAATATTAAATCAGTTATGTGAGCCATAAGTGTTTCTCTTCCGTTTGAAAAAAAATGGGGCTAATAAAACCTTCATGATCTTACTAGTTACTAATTCATCCATCGTGGGTCACGTGTTGCAGCTACATCATACCATTTTCCAAGAATGAAGGTGCATTCTTATCTTGTTGATGCCATATTGCAGGCTACCCGTTTGCAGTCCTAATGCTAATTACTCAGGTCGAGTCTTCTGAGAGAATATTCCCCTTCAACTGTTTACAGTGGAGTCCGTTAAAGAGCATCAATTTTTCCAAGACTGAATTTCTGTAAAAGCCATTATGCATGGAACAGAAGACTATGTGAAAGGGTACAGTTGTTTTCATCCCATAACTGTTTTCCTGTTATGAAAACTCAAGAAACTTATGAGCATTTTCTGTCTCCTAACCAACCTGAAGTAAAAAAATGCCTTTCTATATCGTTCATTTTCCAATTTGTTCATGAAAATATGAATAGCAACAGCAAATTTGCAAAGAATCTTCAGCCAAAGCAAACGAACGATGGCAAACAATTTTTAAATCAAAATTCCTGATTCCCCCCCCCTCCCAAAGTTCTGGATTCGGGCCGTTCATTGGCTGCTCTACGAAACCAATCTTTGGCGAGGCACGAAAAGAATTGAGGCCCGAACTTTGTTAGGCATATTGATGATGCATTTCTCATTTTGTCCGAACCTCCAGAAAGACTTACAAAATACGCGCAACGAGTTCTTTCCGAATAAAATTAAAATGCTAGGCTTCCAGAAATGTCACAGTTGGCTAGTGATGAAAATCCCGAAAGGTTAGCGACGCGTTATTCCATGATCGCAACATTCGTGAGCTCAGTACTCATCCCCTCCCTCGCCGTCTTCTCCTTCCACCGAGTCCAGGCCAACTTCCTCGTAGTCCTTCTCCAGAGCAGCCAAATCTTCGCGTGCCTCGGCGAACTCTCCTTCTTCCATTCCCTCGCCGACGTACCAGTGCACGAATGCTCGTTTCGCATACATCAGGTCAAACTTGTGGTCGAGACGCGCCCAGGCTTCTGCAATCGCGGTCGTGTTGCTCAACATGCAGACAGCGCGGGAAACCTTGGCCAAATCGCCGCCCGGAACCACCGTTGGTGGCTGATAGTTGATCCCGACCTGTACGTAAAATATTAACGAGGCAGCCATTTCAGATTTGAACTTTTTTTCTCATTGTGCACACGTGATCGAAAAATCACTTTTACAGTAGTACTGATAACTGTTGAAATCATCCATTGAGTTTATATTACTGAAATCCAATTTTTTGACACTTTCTGACACCACGGCGATTTCTTTTGCATTGAAAGATGTCACTACGGTTCACGACAGTCACAGGTGGAGTCATTTGAATTCCCATCAGCTTGTGCAATTCTCTCAGGCCACAGGACTTGCGTAATATATTTGAGACCTTGTAATTAAGTTTCTTTCAGTGTCTAACTCCCTTTGTACAGAACATAAAAACCAATCAATAATTTGGCAAAATGAGGCTTTTCTTCTTTTGTAGCGCTGATGATGAATTTTTAGCTGGCCTACACCATGTCAACTGGGGGGAGAGCCCCGGGTGTAAATGAAAAATTTTCAATTATACTTAACCAGTAAATTTGAAAACATGTTGAAATCGGGAAAAAATTCCTAGAACCTTCAAACATCTTGGGTAATGTCGTGATTACTTCTAAGATCACGCAGACTCTAAAAATTTCCAAGATCGTGTCCAGCTGGGAAAACCCTGGTAAAATTTTGTTCTTCCCAACGTCACTTGACCAAACTAGGAGATGTATATGAGGTTCCATCAGATGTATATGAGGTTTTGGTCGAAACGCAAGATGCAAGTGCCCACCTTGAAACCAGTGGGACACCAGTCGACAAACTGAATCGTCCTCTTGGTCTTGATTTGCGCAATGGCGGCGTTGACGTCCTTTGGAACGACGTCTCCTCTGTACAACATGCAGCAAGCCATGTACTTACCGCGCCTCGGGTCGCACTTCACCATTTGATTCGCTGGCTCGAAGCAGGCATTGGTGATCTCCATGACGGAGAGTTGTTCGTGGTAGGCTTTCTCTGACGAAATAACTGGTGCATACGTGACCTGCAATTCAAGCACATTTGCTGTTTCTGGCATTGTCATCTCGAAGAACATTTTTATTCCTGCAATGTTCACGTCCGATTATATTATGTGGGGAAAAATCTTTTTCAGTCCCTCTTGCGGATCTCCCTTGGATGTGGCAAATATTTGGTAACTTGGAAATTTTAAAATTATACAATATTCCATCAAGAAACGGGTCACGGCTCATTTGCAGTTGAATTTCTTCAGGTCAATGAACCAGTGAAATACTGTACTTCGACTTTGGTAGGTTTTGAGTTGATAAAACTGCCATTTTTACCTTGGCAAAAAAAAACAAGAATTAAAGGGAGTTGAAAGTGGCACTTTTATGGCCCAGAATAGCCTTTTAAAGAAGTTAATAGGATGCTGAATTTGGAGACAAGGGTGCTTGATTTGTTTCTCATCTTAAAAAAAAAAGTATCAAGTTCATTTTATCATCTTTCCTTTCCTGGGTCACAAGAATAATAGCAAAAAGTCCTCTAAAAATTCGAGTTACAGAAGTTCGATGAGAAAGTCTTTGACTTGGGGAGTGATTACAACTGTACATTGTTTCTAAGGGAGTTTTGACATGGACTAAAAAAATTGACAAATGGAGGTACAGTATTTGATTTCGGGAGGTTTGAGTTATTGAGGTTAAGCTGTATTATTCTGTCTTTAAAAAGGACTTTGCAACAAACAGATACACATATTAATAGGAAATATACAGTATATAGATTTTCTTCAAACACAGGTGGCATTTCACCCCAAAGAATTCACACAGCCTGAACAGGTTTGTTTCTGAAATTGTTGCTACATAAATCTGGGTCATTGAACCTCAATAACTCCAAACTCTCCAAGTCAAATACTGTTCCTTCAAATGTCAAAATTCTTTCAAGCCCTGCTGTCTTAATTCCCTCAGAAACAAGGCATTAAAAATCTCCTTAACTCAAAAGCTTTCCATCTTGAATCCCCCCATAACTTGAAGTTTCTGGAAAACTTTCGGCTATAATTTGATTGCCGTGAGAAAGAGAAAAGCAATGAAAATGTAACTTGATGTGCTTAGAAAAGAAATGACAGAATAATTAGGCATTATGAACCCTTGCCTCCAAGTTCAGCATCCAGTCAACTCACTCAAGAAGCAATTTAAGATCCAGAATAACACCGATTACAATTTCACGCAATTTTTCTTTCTTTCCTCCAACAAAAATGCTTGTTTATCTAACCAATTCTCTTGCAGCTGTTGCTAGTTCCCTCAAGTTTGACCCAAAGAGGTTAGACTGTACTACATGCGAAAAAAATACGGTTGTTCTTAAAAACGATGGGATTTTACCAGTGGGAAGTGGATCCTGGGATAAGGCACGAGATTAGTCTGGAACTCCGTCAAGTCCACGTTGAGTGCGCCGTCAAAGCGAAGCGACGCTGTGATAGACGACACGATTTGGCCAATCAGTCGGTTCAAGTTGGTGTATGTCGGGCGCTCGATGTCCAGGTTCCTCCGGCAGATGTCGTATATGGCTTCGTTGTCCACCATAAACGCGCAATCCGAATGCTCCAGCGTCGTGTGTGTCGTCAAGATCGAGTTGTATGGCTCCACCACAGCCGTCGACACCTGGTAGTTGAATCAAAGAGATACAGCTTATCATTATGCGAGCGAGAGAAAGAGGAAAAAACAAATAAGTGTCTCAATGAATTGACGATGAAAGGCGGTACAGTATTTTTTTTTTCAACGATAAAAGCAAGTACAGTACTGTACTGCTACATGTTTTTTTCAGTACTGTGCATGTACATTGAAGAAGATCCACGCAATTGCCGATTGCAGTATTATTCTCCAAGAATTACGCCTCGTAAAATCACTTTAATAAACTACTGTACTATGCAGAGAAAATAGCAAAAATATCTACATAATGTTCTGTTCTCTCTTTAATATCCTCGCACTTGGATTCTCCCTCATTTGCTGCACACTACAGTAGAATCTCGTTAAAACAAAGCATTAGGACCTTAAAAAAGCTCCATTGGAAAAAAAAATTCGTTGAAACCAGAGTTGAATAAAAACCTTTTTGGCTATTGGAGAGGGATCGAGAAGCAAATTCGTCGTGAAAATTCATTTATTATAACGAGATTCTACAGTGGATGGTCCTCGAAAATACGATCTACGGTAGATCGCCTTTTTCATCAGTCAAAATGTTGATAGTTTTCAGTCAAACATTTTTATAAATTGTATTCACAAGGAAGACGTGCGCCCTATTTTCGTGACTCCAAAACTGAAATGCATTTCAAAAATAGGAACACTCGAATTTGAATTTAGACGCGAATTGATCCTGAATCCAAGTGATATTCAATTACAGTACAGTATTTCCGATACAATCCATTTTTCCGTTAAAATTTGTCAAAAATGTTTCATTATGACCAATTATGAGGAACACCTAAACTTCAGAAATTTTTAAAAATATATATGACACGCTCCCCCTTTCTTCCTCTCAATTTCGAGAAAAGGGTGCGCGTTGTAGTCGAGTAACAGTAATTTTTCGTTCTACGGCGCAAATATGAAATTAATTCAGAGGAATAAATCATGTTGAACTTGGGAAGACTTGAGTATATCTCGCTGAGCTTATTCCAAAGCTTCACGGTCGTCTCACCGGAAATTTTTTTCACACGACCCAGTTTTAAACTATCCATTCCTTGGAAAGGAAATTATACAAGATGTCATGACATGAGGCCAGAAGATTCAGCTAACGAGAAAATAATCCTCGTGTTGAGTGCGTACAGAAACGATTCAAGACGAGCCAAGGAGAGTCGGAACCTATCCCTTTCATTTTTATTTTTTACAAAAATATATAAAAGACGAAACCTGTTTCGCAACAAAGAGTCTCGCCTCGCACGCGCCCACGTTATATAGTACGCATGGACATTGGGCTGCAGCAACATGCAGCTTCAGAAGGAATTATTATTTTTTCTTCTTTTCCTTATGAATCTCATACTTCTTTCATTGGTTCGCAGGTCGTGAGTCATGTGTTGCAATCTTAGCAGACTCGCCTACTGAAAGGTCGAGACCGCAAGGAAATAACTCTCCTCAACATTCGGGTGAAGCTTTGTTTCATTTCTTCCATCTCTAGCTTATGTGTTTTTTGCACATTCAGAAATGTAAACAGATAAAATGGGAAGCTTGAACAATCACAATTTCATACAACATCTAAAGCGTTTTATTTTTGTTGGTCAATGTTTTTAGGTTTAGCGACTTTCTATCGCTTCTCAAACAATAGCAAGAAAAGCTGGCTTTATTTGACGAGTAAAGGCGAAATGTCTCAAAAGAGCACGATTCAAAAGTACCCCAAATCAAAAAAGTACCACGCGCCTTCGAGTAAGACGCACACAAGGGGGTTTCAGCTGAAAATGTTAATGAAATAATGTTAATGTTAATCCTATCCCCGAGTAAGACGTAAAACCCATTTCTAGTGATTCTAAAACCACAATACGGTATGTCAAAGATAAGAACAACCAAAATCAAATTTAGACAGGAATTGAACACGAATTTGAATAATTTCCTAATTTTTACATTGAAATAACAAATAAGTTTCATTTCTTAAATTTGTCCCAGAATTTCCAATTAGATTCAAGTACAGTATAATGTTTGCTCAAATTTCTCAAGTTTTTTGAAAAATGTAACCCCACCTGTGACGCGCATCCCCATTCTTCTTCTAAAATGAAAAAAAAATATATATATATACGATAGTTCTAACAAAAGTTCTTGGAATGAAAACGAAAATGGCGTCTAATCGAGCTTAAAAAATGATTCTTTAGGGCAAACATATTCTTTGGCACAAAAAAAAATCAGCCCTGTTTGACTTTTTAATCTTTTGCAAAATTCACCCTGGCAGAGTTTTGCTATCCACTCAACAGATGAGGCGCCCTTCCTGCAGTTTTTTTTTTTGTTTTGTGGCCCAGCTTTCCCCTCAGAATTCTTGAAATCAATGTGGCAGTAATTACAAGGGTTGCCTCCAGGTCTTCCAAGGCAATTCCGCCATTTTCATTGACAGCCGCCACATTGGCCCCAATGTGGCGGCCGTGTTTTTGTGCCAAAGAATATGTTTGCCCTAAAGAATTTTTTTCAGCTCGATTAGACGCCATTTTCATTTTCATTCCGAGAACTTTTGTTAGAACCCTCGTATATGCGCGTGGTATTTGAGAGAATACGGTACTTCGAGGAGTAACTCTCTTTTGTGTTCGCCATTCGGAAGTTTTCCAGTTCAATTCAATCTTTGTAGTTTCCCATATCTAGCATTTGTGGAATACTTAGATCAAGAAAAATTAGAATGAGTGGAAAACTTGATGCTATAATCATTGAATTTCCACAAAAAAACGGCAGATGTATTTTTCCCAAGTTACGCGGGGAAAATCGGACTGCAAATATTCGATGCATCGCTCAGTCTGTTCTTTTCTTTTGTGTATTACATGCCCAAGTCTTTCCATTCATTCGATTTACAATTTCTTTTTTCTTTGTCAACTGGACTCGAATTCCAAGCGAAGATCAATTAACTTCATTCATAAAACCGATGACGGGTTTCTCGTTAATTGACCGGGTTTGCAGTTGCAGCCATCATCAGTAGGCTGATAAAACTCATAAAAGGCGTCGTTTTCTTCATTAATATTTTTTTTTGAATACAGACTTGATTGGAAACTTGGTGACCCAAGATATTCATCAACCTCCTCCGCCAGCAATTGTCCGCCAGGCCGTCCTTTAAAGGAGAAGCTCTGATGGCACCAGAGAAAACCCACGCGAATCTCATTTTCCCGGGCCTCGGGTCCGAAGGTGACTCATCACGGACTCCTCCCATGGTTCCATAAAAGGGCGACCCTGCGTTTCTTGTTTTGTTTTTCGTTTCCCCGGTGCCTCGCGTAGGCGGCGTTAATGTCAAAAACTCGAAACGTTTCCTTTTTTTCTTCTACTGTACTATGTAGAGCGGCATTGAGATCTACTGTATAAGAAAAAAGCCGTTTTCATCCCACGCGTCACCTCCATTTTCAGGTTCCACGTGTGTGGGACACGAACTATCGAGGGGAAAAAATATCTCGAGTCACTTCCGTGTTCAGAGAATCAAAAGTACTGAATCAGACGACATGTATAACTTCCGTGCGCATTCGAGAACAAAAATATCACAGTTTTTTGTTAACATATTTGATCCTTTCAATAACCATTGCGGCGCAATTAAAGGGGGTGCATTCGGAACTTTTCCTCGCTCGTTCTCTCATTCTAGCAAGAGACGATGCTTTTGCACGAAAAAAAATGCAAGAATTTGAATTTTGAATTTTTAAGCAAGGAAAAAAATTTGAACCTGTGGGGCCGGGTAGATGGCGAACTCGAGCTTTGACTTTTTCCCATAGTCCACAGACAGCCTTTCCATGAGCAGCGACGTGAATCCCGAGCCAGTGCCTCCACCGAAGGAATGGAAAATGAGGAAACCCTGGAGCCCGGTGCACTGGTCGGCCAGCTTTCGAACCCGGTCGAGAACCAGGTCAACGATTTCCTTGCCGATCGTGTAGTGCCCTCGGGCGTAGTTGTTGGCCGCATCTTCCTTGCCCGTGATGAGCTGCTCCGGGTGGAACAGAGTCCTGTACGTTCCGGTCCTCACCTCGTCTGTGCAATAATAGTAATCGCGGGGAATTCGTGGAATGAAATGAAGATTCCTCTACTGCGTATATACATACATCACGGCTTCAAATTCATGTCAACTACTGTGCAGTAACCTAAACTACGAAAGCTCAGTATAAATTTGTTAACTACAGTATAATCTCAAACAGTGTGAGTTCATTGAGGATTCCGATCGCGGCATTTCCATCGAGTTATTTGAGTTTTACGCGATTCACGAAGATTTAAACTATCGCGCCTCAACTTGAGCTTCATTTACATGCAGATAAAAACCCGCATTGTAAAAGCCATAATTTAAGAATTGAACACAGCGAGTTCTCCAACTTCGCGAATATCTGAATCTCACTCGCAGAAGTGGCTATTTTTGATTATCTTTCATAATTTTCTTCAGGAGGAACTACTTTCAAACCGAATGATTTTCTCCAGCAGCAGCCTTCAAGAAAAAATTCTCACCGTCTCTCTCACGATGCATAATTTCCATAAAATTGGACGCAGAAGAATCAATTCATAATTCGAGTACGTGGATCAGTGGAGTCATACATTTTGAAAACACTGGATCTCTGTGCTAAAACAGACATCCAGAAATTCCCTCGATTTTTTTTTTCAAGCGCAAAAATCTTTTAACAGGTGAAATTGAAAACGACTCAAATTGAGAAACGTCTTCATCCATTAAATGTCATTTATCCCAAAAGAAAAACAGTGTTTTCGACACAAAGATTTACTTAAACACCCTGCATTTTATTCGTACTTCACACACACTCGTGACATTTTCACGACGGTTCATTAATTTCTTACAAATGTATCATAAAAATAAATTTAAAAAACTTGCTGCAAGCGAGTATCCTCGTCAAAAATGCTTCACAGAAAAAAGAAGGCAAGCTAAAGACAACCAACACGACCTACATTAAAACGGTCGACGACATTTAATTTACGACGAATATTCATGCTCACGTTGTTCTCCGGTGTCAGCGGATCACGCAGCAAAACATGCTTTCCAGCAGGTTTATGAACGAAATTTTATGCTGACCCACGCAGAAATAATCATGTGCAAAATTCTACGGCTGGGTTTACAAGTGAAGTACGCGGTTGTTCTGTATAGATTAATTTCTATAGCATGATTCTCCTGAAGATGCTGGCAACGCGCAAGAGAACTTTTTCTTAAATATGGCCAGCCTATCACCAAAATTTTTGAACATGGGCAGAAAAAATAAACCTGGTGAATTACAACAGTACTCGTCGATTCTTCGATTTACATTTTGCGAAACTGCCTCGTAAAAACTATGACTGGATACCGAAGTTGGAGGCAAGGGTTCATCAGCCAAATAGTCTTTCGCTCATTCTTTTCAAAGCACTCACATTACGTTTGTATTGCTTTTCTCTTTCCTGTGTCAATAAAATAATAAATGCTAAAAGGCCTGCAGAAAATCCTACTTATGTATAGGGTTGAGAGAGAAAACCTTCGACTTAGGGAAGTTTTTAATCAGTTGTTTCTATTGGAATTCAAACGGGGACCTGAAAAAAGTAGTTGTAGGGAGGTTCGCCAGTTAACTGTAATTCAATCCACAATATGAAGGTAAGACTTATGAGGAACCCTTCGCTGTGCATCTCAGAGGAGCCTTTCAACCGTTGCGTTTGGTGGAACATTTACATGTATCGACATGATATCGCTGGACGAGGGACGAAATACTTCTCGAACACTCACTCACTCGCTCTTCCTAGCAAAAGCCTCAACAACAATACAAGTAAGTCTTATATTATATGCAGTGTATATACTGTACAGTAGTTGAAGACGAACTTACCCACAACGGAGGGTTCGAGATCGACGAACACGGCTCTCGGGACGTGTTTCCCCGAGCCTGTTTCGTTGAAGAAGGTCGTGAAGGAGTCGTCCCCAGCACCGATGCTCTTGTCTGACGGCATGGAGCCATCCGGATGGATCCCATGTTCGAGACAGTACAGCTCCCAGCACGCGTTGCCGATCTGCACTCCGGCTTGTCCGATATGAACTGAGATGCACTCGCGCTGGAAAATGTCGGAAATATACGCGGGTTAGAAACAGTCCGACTCGTCGATCATCCCTTATACAGTACTTGTACTGCGTATAACTGAACGCATGGCAAAGGGCGGAGAACAATTTCCAAACAGACCATAATCAAAATCGATGCAATGTACAGTATTATAAAAATGGACATTTATTAATCTGCAATATTCCGTCCGAATATGCTGTGCGAAGCTACAACTATATCTCTTCTACGTATATCGCCGAGCCGTATTTGGCGACCAAACTAAAAGCTACCGGGTTTTCCGAAAAATTGGGACCCGTGTTTCTGTGGAGATATATATACAAGTCATCACATTTTCTTAGCATCCTGTCACATTTAAGAAGCCATTTAAGCTGGCCTAGCAAGGATATCGCCAATTCCATTTGCTGTAATTCTTCTTTCTTAGCTTTCCCCCGACACAAGTGCGCTTTGTATTTCCCTAACTCGAAGTTATTCTTGCTGATCCCTTATTGAAGTTCGAATCAAGAGGCTCGACTGTATCAAGACTTACATTTTGTTCAAACTTGGATAGATTATAGGTTTGCTTTGCAGTATTAAATACGCAACCTGACGACAGCATCAATTAACAAGTTTCACATTAGTTTTCAACCTAAAAACTTATTGGAATTTATCATGAAAAGGGATCTTCTATTTGGATAATTACAAGAGAATGAAAGTATAGGATTTGAACACGAGTGAATCAAATTTTCTGGAAATGAAAAGTTTTCCTTTTGAATCTCATCGTAGCTATATACACATCAACATTAGCATATTGCTTGAAAAAAATTAGAATTCAGGTGCGTGAGAAAATTCGGACGAAAAAGGGCAATTTCTTCGGATTGTATCATGTTTCTCAGTAACTGATGAGGACGAGCGGAAGGTACAGTATATAATTATACCACCAGATGAAATTAATTCACGGCGCATTTACGTTTTATAGGCTGATATTAAACTTAGACAGTATTAATTTTCAGGCTGAAGATCTATAATCCTCACCGTGTTTTTCTACGAAAACAAATACAGGTCTTATTTTCGATACACAAAGTAAAAAACTGATCTCACGCACACATTCAGCTAACTTGACTGACCTCTATCTGAATATACAGCTGTTTTTCCAACCGATGCAAATCCCAAAATACCTTCTACCAACCAAACCGACGCAATACTTCTAGGTACGGGTGACCTAATCAAACGTACTGCAATAACAGTTTTCTGTAAAAACTTCAATGACGGGCGCCTAAAACAAGCATTTCTATATCTTGTTTATCGCGGAGACCGGAGACTGATCGTGTATAGCCAGTGATACACGAACTCCAGTCTCCGAGGAAGTCTCGATATGCTTCATTATTGAGGCCCGTGTGGTTGAAGATGTACAGAATACTGTCGGCAGTATAGATGGGCCATGCATTTCATCACACTCACCATGGTGTTTGTGGATTACGAAAGGTACGGAGAACACGAAAAAGCTTTGCAGCGAAGTTCAGAACACGAACGGGGGGTTTCTTGGTTTCCCAATGAAATCTCTGTGCTGAAGTCTACGAAGAAAAAGGTTTTCTTCTCGTCGATGAAGAGTGCGCGGCGGACGAAGTCACGAGTCGCGGGTCGCACAGATTCACCTCTGATACTGAATGTTCGGCCCCAAGCTCTCCCAGATTTTAAAGCCCGACGGCTCGTTCATCCAGCACTCGGCAGCCCTGTCCTCCGTTCCACATTTTCCATGTTTCTCGTCAACTTCATGCGCGGGTCATCCGTAAGTTTCAGTCGTGGATGTATAATAGGCACGCACGATTAAGTTGACAGAAGACGCTTCCGTCCGATGAAGGATGGAGCTCCATTATTGCGGAACAGAATTTTTTGGAATGGACTCATCTTGTAAAGAATACCGCCCTAAGACTGGAAACGCTTGGAAAATGAAAAATCAGTTTGGTAAACCCAGCAATATACACAAATATCCAATCACTGCGTGAGAATCATGCTCACATCTGCGCATCGTCTGAGAACACATTAACGTATCAAGTCACAACTCGCCCGCACGTACATAGGATGTGTGGTACTAAGGATGCAGCGCTGCTGTTACAACTTTCTTCAGACGAGGAATAACTAACAAGGCATTTTTTCTTTGATTTAGCGAGCAAATTCACGGTGAACTGGCTAATATTAATCAACCTCTTGTGCATATGCATTCACACGTACGATCGAGGAACTGCAGACGCAAAATGTTACGGAATTTTTGGTCGCTATTACGACATTCACAGGTACTACTGTATATATACTGCATACAGACACCTTTCACATACGAAGTTCTCTTTGGTGATTTCGTTCGAGATCTACAGTATTGTATAAGAAAAAAATGCTATATATGTACCTAGGTTAGCCATTATATTCATGTACGATGATGGGTTGTGTTGTGGCAAATAACCGAAGGATGCACCCATCATCATCATTGAACGTGCATACCTCAGATATGCCCGCCACGAAATTTACATGGAATGGATGCTAGCTGTACTTATGGATCAACCGCAGCACACGAATTCCCAAATACTGCCTTTCATTTTCGAGGTTATCCCGATAGTGTTGGGCGGTATAACGCAGTACAGACAGAATATGGAGGAGAGCTGTGAACTGCGAAGAAGACAAATAAACCGGGAAAACTAGTTTCTTATTCTTCTCTTCCAGAGGTGTTATGTTGAACGAGCACTTCGGTTCGACACGCCTGCGCTTACGTATATGCACTATATGGACGAGGCACCTTCTTTTCCTGGGTCACACAACTCACACTGGATTCCAAAGGAAGTACAGTATTACCTCAATACAGAGGATACAATTAAAA
The DNA here is from genome assembly GCA_905338405.1 of Notodromas monacha. NCBI lineage: Eukaryota > Metazoa > Arthropoda > Ostracoda > Podocopida > Cyprididae > Notodromas > Notodromas monacha. Next base: position 36,942 of record CAJPEX010000276.1, read on the forward strand.
GAAAACGCTGAGGACACTTGAAACGATCGCGGTAACGAGATCGTCAAGTATAGTCACGAAAAAAGCATTCACGGTTCAACAATTAAACGAGTTCAGTCCCCTTTGATATCTTATTGCAATTCAACTTAATAGGATTAACTGCATGTTTAAAAGTGGTGATAAAGCAGGATCACTTCATAATACAATATTTGACTTCGAAAATAATCAGGAAGTGTAAAACGGGGATAAGCCCCAAAAACCTTCCTTCGAAGGTTGAAACTCGCGCCACGCCTTTACACGTAACTCAGCGACACCCTGATGATCCCCGTAACAAGAGTTCTGATGCGAGTACCGAACAGGCTGCTCATTCCAGCATGAGTCACGAACACCCACATGCCAGTACAGTACTGTGCAGTATAGGGCCCATCAGTAAAGAAACATATACAAATTCCATAACCGCAGCTGCTGATGGATGAATACATTTTAAAATTCATCATAGTCACTCCAGCTGCATATAATAACATACACACGGGGCTCTATAGTAAAGTTAGAGGAAATTGTTTTCAAGTTTTCAAAACTATTGAAATATTTGTATCGTGCGTGAATCTTGAATTGATTTTTCAAATTATTCCCATGAAGGACGGGGATTCATCCTATACATAATCCATAAACATTTTATTTTATTTAATGATCTCTCGAGGCAGTTTTTTTTGTAGGGCAATACTTTGAACGTGGAGGTTGAAATAATACTGTTCTCTGAAAAGAACTGACTCATGATTTGAAAAATAATTTAGCTGTTACCTCAAATGGGACTTTTCAGAGAATTTTTGAAACTTGAAAATTTCTTTTCATCCATTTCGGTTGAATTTCCACCAAAAATTCGCTAGATCCACACTACAGGTGGACTCTTCCTACAACAAAATACAAGGGACCATCCAAATTTTATGTAGTACATTGTATAACAAGGGGAAGAACCTTCGTGAGACGAGATGAATTCTCTCTATACAAACTATATCACTGCAGACAAGATTTAAAATTAAGTCCAGTTCCTGCAGCTTGCAGTTCTTGCATTTACTCAACTTATGGGGCACTATACATAGTGTTATTTAAAATTGAATACTTTACTTCGCTTTTCCGCCCCAGTTTTCAGATGTCTTCGCACACAGCACTCGTCATAACCGTCACAAAAGTATGAGTCAATCCCAATTAACAGTCACTTTTCGTCTCAACATAAATTTTCCCGCAGTTCGGTACATGAATCCCTTCTACGCGTACGAATGAAGAATTTTCCTGCAGCTGCAGCGCAGCATGAATCATCAATACACGCGCGACTGTATCAACACTTCTGATGAAAACCCCTTATTTTCTATAGGGGAAAGTTTCATGAAAAGCCATAAACGGTCATCAACGAATCGCAGAACTGCTTCTCAAGCCCGATATTAATTCAATCCCTATCTTATTCGATCGTCACGTGCGTCACACTAAATGTATAATTTAAGCATGAATCGAAATGAATCAGTCTGAATGCTGGTTATCGTGACTTAACGCGACATCTTCGGGATAAGAAGTAAGTAGACATGGAAGGGAACGATGACGGAAGCCGCTTGGTGTCAGACGTACCAAAAATTAACATCGACAAGCCGAGATGGGATCAAACGCATTATTGGGGAAGGGCAAGACACTTCTTCACTGTTACCAATCCTCTCAACATTTTGAAAACTTCCGGAGAACTGGAGGAGGCGCGTCAGATAGTCAAATCATACAAGTTCGGTGATTTTCAACTCATTTAGTAACTAACGGTGGATAAACATTATTCGAAAGATGGGCTTCTGAGGCGGGATAAAGAATTTCAACTAAGAATCATTCGCAGGCCCCATACGAGCACGTGTTCATCATGCACTACCGCTTGAACAAGCAGGATTTTTCATCTTACTAAATTTTTAGAAACTTTAAAAAGCATTTCACACCCAGATATTTTTTTGATGAGATTCATGCGAGTGATTCAAAAGATGAAATTGAGAATTCCTCAAAAATTGTATGCTATTTGTAGTAAGTAGGATAATAGTGATAATCACTACTCTTGCGGACAATCAATATATAAATACTGTATTGAAAAATGTGTGGAGAACCTTGATATAAGCCATTATGGAGGCACCAAAAATGATGAAATGTTTATACTGCAGAAACTTAAAGATCAAACTGACTACGGTGCAGGAAATAAATAGAAATTTGCTGTAAGCACGAATTTGTTTCACTGTACAGTAGCGGGATCCTACTACTGTATATAATGGTAATTCACTTCATTTGTTTGTTGAAATCCAACTGCTTTCCAAGCTAACAGAAATCTCGGATTATAAACTCAATTTATTCATTCATTGTGATGATAAACAAACGCAAAATATGACAAAATTGAGTGAACATAAAATTTAAATTTCACATGATTTAAAGAAATCAAAATGACTAATATCCTACGGCCAAAAAAAGTGTTGGCAACACCTACTGTAGGAAATTACGTGCGGTGGGCTCTATGGACTTGTGGAGTGATCCATGTTACCGCCTTCAACCAAAAGCCATTTGCTGTACCGTACTGCGATACACGAATACTGCATCACTGCTGCCTATATTTTATCAAAATGAAAATTGTGTATCAAAGTGTATGGAGTCCTCGACAGTGCTGTACAGTACTTCTGATTCTCCCCAGGGCAGGGAAAGAAATACCGGGACTGACAGTCGACCAACTGTGGAACGCGAAGCAAACGTACGACTCTGCATTCCATCCCGATACCGGCGAGAAACAGATCATCGTTGGGCGCATGTCAGCTCAAGTACCGATGAACATGATCATCACAGGCGGCATGTTGACTTGGTACAAGTAAGCTTCCAGTCATTTCAGTATATTCTCAGTAGAATGTCACACGAAGAATAGTACGATTTTTTGAAGGTGAACTAACCTTTACGTCTCGCAGAAATCCCAGCACCGTGATTTTCTGGCAGTGGACGAACCAGTCCTTCAACGCGCTCGTCAACTATACGAACCGATCCGGAGCCTCTCCCATCACGATGCAGTAAGATTCTTTCTTTCCGAACGTCTAAAAATGCAAGTACCATTCGACCGACTCCTTTTTCATATGATTTATCTTGCAGGAATCTAATCCTTCCACACGAATTGGCCAATAACCCATGCACATTATATACATCGAAATTCCAAGCATTTAGTCTCTATATAATACCACCTTAGAACTCGTTCATGGAGAGAACTTTAAACCAAGATGTATGTTTATGCGATTATTAAACAAGGCACAGTTTTCGACGAGAGCGATATTAGGTCCAGCAAAAAAACATGGTAAAAAGTAGTACGTGAGATCATTCGTACTGTACGAACTCCTTTCACGAGAGCTCGCACCATACTGTCCCACTTCCAAGATGGCTGAACAGAATGCTTTGATTGGTCAACTCAACTTGATCGAAGATGCGTACGCTAGCAGCGACCTCTCTGTGTTGGGCCGCGTCTGCCATTGGTGTTGCTGTACTGATGCAAACTTGATCAAAATCAGAGTCATAATGTTTGCAATTTTGATTGGGCAATACTTTTAACATGATGTAGCACGCATGACAATTTTGATTTTGGGGTAACTTTTTGGGCAAGAAGGGATTGCGATTGGGCAAATTGCGATTGACAACTCTGATGGTTCTTCTTCAGTATTCAATTGGGTTCCAACAAATTCGAAATTCATGCTGATCATGCATAAGGATTGGCCAAATGTTTTCTTCATCTTGAACTAAAGATTAGCAGAATGCACAACAACATTGCTTAAATTCATATTCCAGCTTAAATAAAAAATTTTTAAATAGTTTGCAGGGATTAGGAAGTGCCTGCGATGTCCATACTGATGTCAGCCAACTTCAAATTTTTGAGGAAGCTGACAGAACTTGAAGCCAATCTCTAACATCACCATGATAAAATCATTATTGCATTCTTTTTTTTCTTTTTGTACATTGGAGTAGCTTCTGAGATTTGCAGGCTATAAGTCTTGAGAATGGATATGCATCAGTAGTTTCAGCCGCGCCGCGAAAATAATTTTTATAATTCGAGCAACGAAACCTTGACGTGAATCTTGAAATTTTGGACATTTAAAAGTTGAATTCTTGCTTTCCTTTTGTCGAAAAGGGGAGGAGGAACTGTGTTGTCAAAAATTAAGATCTGGGATACCCATTATATAATTTATTTTGTATACCCAGGCAACTTGGCTTGAGTTACGCTCTCGCGACCACGGCGGCAATGACCACAGCTCTGGGTCTCAATCGTACCGTCAAGGTGAATTAAATTTCATTGAACAAAATAAATTCAAAGTTCAAAACGCTTATTTTAAAACATTCCAGATGTTCTCCCCATTGATCGGGAGATTCGTGCCCTTTGCTGCCGTAGCAGCTGCGAACGCGTTTAATATCCCTCTGATGCGTCAGAAGTATACAGCCAAACTTAATCAAAAATATGTATTCGGAAATTTGTAGAACATGTTTTCTGATATAGGGAAATTTTCTCCGGGATTCCAGTGCTAGATCAGGATGATAATCCCATCGGTGAATCGACTGTGGCAGCTCAAGAAGGAATCCGTAACGTCGTCATCAGCAGAATATTTATGGCGGCGCCCTCGATGAGTATGTCCAATAATTTATAAATATCGCTTGAAAACTATGGCACGAAAATATCATCCGAAGGAAAACTTTGACCTCGATACTAGATCAAAGTTTTAAAATAATCTCCCCATTCCATATCTCATCTTCCATCCGGCGAAAAAGCGCGAGTATACTGTACATCAGATTAAGTGTTAATAATTATAGTAGATTAAAAAATCTAATAAAAAACCTCGTTTTTCAAGTAAGACTAAAAAGCACAAAAAAATTTAGTAGAAAATTTTTTTGTGCTTTTTAGTCTTACTTGAAAAACGTGTTTTTTTAGATTAATTTTTTAATACTATAATTATTTTATTCTTTTTAAAAAATATTCTTATAATTTTTCTTTTCACAAAAGATTGCATTTTCATCAGTTTCTAAGCTATCCTGAAAGTTTCAGCTTGCTAGCTAGTTGGGAAGTGAGCAAAATTTGAGTTGCAAAATTTGATCAGGACAAACAAACAGACAAGAAAGCAAGTTAATAAAAATGTGTTAATTAAAAATGTTACAGTGTAAGTGGTATACAGTACTGTAAAAGATCAATACGCTTGAAGGATCTCCGGGTGTCAGGGTAGATATTAGAGGTGAAGCGGTTTTCATTCCTCGCTCCAGTGGGAATCCCCGTCGTGATGAATCACCTAGAGAAGAAAGGAGTACTAAAACGGTACCCGTGGGCCAACGCTCCTCTCCAAATCGTGCTCTGTGGAGTGGTCCTCGTTTTCGCTACCCCTCTCTGTTGTGCCTTGTTCCCACAAATGTCCTCCATTGCAGTGACGCGTCTTGAGCAGGAACTGCAGGTCCCCGCGTGGCTTCTTATTACGTCCTCCTTTTGACAGCGCGTCATCACCCGCAATGGGTTCCTTTTCTTCGTGTAGGAAAAAGTGAAGAGCATGAAGAATCCTCCAGTGTATGTCTGGTATAACAAAGGCCTATGACGCGGAGGCAAAACAAGTATGGCGATTTCGCGAGGGAACAATCTGGCCATCGTTCAGGAAGAACCGCGAACTCATCATCAGCCTTTAAAGATGAAATGCACATGAGTATTATGCAGTGGAAAAAGTGGCACATGTGTTTCCGAAATTGAATTCTTACCTTACCGTAACCGGGAAATATATGCAAGTGATCATTGAAAAATAATTGCTATTATATTCGAGATGGTACCTCTTATTCGAAAAAGGGGTTTGAACGAATATAGAAGCATCACAAATACTGTATGCATGCATAATAGCCTTTGTCAAGAACATTCATGCGTATATGGAATCGAAAAGTGATGCCCGACGTCTTGCGTCCTGATAAATATCAGATTTTTGCATTAAACCATTATAGACATAAAAATGGAACGAATTTCCTAAATCTACTGAGATGTTATTTCCTGAGAATATAACACCGATTCTAAGATTACCGCGTGCAACTCACGAAACTCTATATGAGTAATAATTTAATTTTCCCTTGTTTGACCTTATCTTGAGAATTTCGAAAAAAGTTAAACCCATAAGAGAATACTTTTAAGTTACGAAGAACTATTGAGATAAATGAGATTGAGAAACTTACTTTCACTGTGAAGGAGCAAACGAAAAAGACGAGGCGAGAATGTGAGATTCCCCCGCTTTTCAATACTGTATAAGATGATATCACAAAAGCAACTTTTTAAAGAAAGGTGATGTACCGTGACCTTTTACGTTGTATATTTAATGAATGATGTTAAAATGTTTTTTTAATACTTCGACGAGTCACTCGAGCGGCGCATACGGTGTTAGGTTCCGTTCTTCCGGGTACATTCGCATAACCACCTCAAACTGAGGCTATGTAACTCCATTCTATATGGAGATGTTGATGTGAGAAGGATTCCAGGACCGACGCTGTGCGGCGCAAATCTGCGCCCGCGTGAGAACCACATGATGGAGATATGAAAGCTGGGATATTTCTTCGGGCCAACGAGTACTAGAGCAAAAAAATAGATGTTCGGGAATAAATAAAAGACGAGATTGATCAATACTGTCGCCGTGACAGTCAGCGAAGCGAACTCGTTCTCACAATAAGTCTGGCCGGTGCGATACCGGGCAACTATGTGAGCTGCTCTCTTATCCTGAGTGACTTGACTCAAGTGTTTATATTTGAAGTTGTTTTTGTTTTAAATTCTGCTTGTTGAAACTCGAGACGGATGGTTGCGGTGATTTAATTAAGCGAACCAAGACGGAAGACGTCTTATTTTCGTTTCACTAGCGCGTTATCTATGTGACCGCAATTTCAACCAAATTTATGCGAAGATTCCGTATTTTGCTGGAGTATTTCGTATCACGCTTCATTCACCTACCATCATGTGAGTTTGGAGAGCCTAGGAAAAGCGAAAATACAACAGCAATTGGAGATCGGAGAATATTCAGGATGATCTTAAAATAATGTATTATTTTATGTATTATTTTTTTTAAATAATGTAAACCTCTTCAAGTTGAACTCAAATAAGGAAACACGGAAAAATTAGTAAGCGAGATTTCCTGACAGAAGCAAGCGTTTTGTTGAGGGGAGAAGAAAGAAGAATTACAGGAAATTTCAATTGGTGATATTCTGAGCTTAACATTGCTTTTCAAATGAGTTTGAAGGATGCTGAACTTTGAGGCAAGGGTTTATTTGCCCAAGTAGTCTTTCACTTCCTTTAAAAATGCATTGTTACATTTTTATTGTTTTTTCTCTTTCCTGTTTCAAATAAATAAAAGCCAAAAGGCCTCCAGTAAATTTGAAGTATGGAGGTTTGTGCGGAAACGCATTTGCCTTGGTTAGGATTTTAATGCCTAAGGGAATCCAGACAGTGATTTTGAAAACAATTAACAAGGGGAGATATTTGACTTAAACAGATTCTAATTATTGAGTTCAATAACCCTGGTTTATGGAAAAATCAACTGAAAGCAGAGTCCATTTTATATTTTGCACGGAGGCACATTTGCTTTCGCATGACTGTCCAACTCATTTCCTGTGACGCAGCGAAGTGAACCCTCTGTCAGGAATAAGGAATTTTCTTTGATGAAGGGGAAGAGATCTAAACGAAGATCACAGACGAGCGTTCTATATATCGACGAGGCTATGCTGTGACACCATCCTGGCCTAATTTTATTTTTCAGATTCAATTCAATGATCTGACACGATCTCTTGCATAATTGCACTAGTAAAATGCTTTTAGAAAATCGACATCTACCTTCTTTTGAAGTTACCAATGTTGAATTCACTTCGTGCAAAGTTGCACATTGCCCTCAAACCAGTTCTAAGAGATAAAGAGGCATTCTTGAAATTTCTTACGTTTGACTGAAGAGAAAATCACCAGCATACAGTGCTCTCTATAATGAAGGCCACAACGTCGTAAATCTTCTTGAGTGAAAAGTTCCTTTTTTCAACGATCCCCTTCTGAAACGATTGATCCCAGCAATCGAAAAACAGAATATGAGAATGAGACGGCAAAAATGTGATACGAGTTCAAACCCTGAAACGATTTTTCACTGGGTCATTTCGTATGAAGTATTTTTTGAATTGCTGATTGCTGCTGTTGCAACTGCAATTCTCGAGATTCATGAACAGCAGTGGACCGACTTTTTCTTGTGAAAAGTTCTGATAAAACACTGCAAAACGTGACAGCCAATATTTCGTGTCGGCAATAACACTTCAATTCCCGCGACGATGGCGCGGTTTGATGATTCCGTGTTGAGACGTAAAGTCAGCCAACAAGAGTCGCTCGGGAAGAATCCGCTGTCGCACTCCGCGTACGCATTCTAGCGGAAACCGGGGCTCGCGGTGCACAGCGCAAGCCCCGAATGAGCTCTTCAAGACCTTGGAAGCATCCGGTCGAAGGTCGGTTGAACTGAGACAGCACCTCTTCGCTCCAGAGATCCACGACCGGTGCTCGCTGCCACTTCGTGAAACTGAAATGGAGGGAGGGAAAAAAAACGGTAGAATTTCCGGAAGGTCCCCCCTTTCTACGTGTGTATATATACTGCGTGAAAGATGAATCTCATCGTTTGTGGCGAAAATCTTGCGTGATTCTCAGTTCCATTCATCATCGTATAAGCAAAGAAAAAACTACGCGCTTTCCTGTTTTGAGAACGTTCAAAAGCTCTAGGGTGGACAGATGATTTGTTTTCGAATCTTGTGGAAAGTGTTAACATTCCGCGAACTATGAACTTGATGAAGGTTTTCGGGAGTTTTAATTACTCTAACTTCAATGATGTAACGTACCGCTCACATTTCAAATACAGGACTTTTTCATGAGTATCATGACGCATACATTTGATTGGGATTCTTCGTTTTTTTCTGCATCGCAATTTTCTTTCATGTTGTTTGAGATGAGGTATACGATTGAACGGAAATATGTGAGGGCTTCACTGCTAAACTTAATTGATATCAAGAAATATCCTCGGATGACGTGTCGCGGTCATAGAGTGTCCGTCAGCAAACAGCTTGAGGACGAAAAGAGAACCTTCATTGCTTATTGCGCTCCAGAATAAAATTTGAATGAACTCTCCCGGTTGAATTAAAATATTCAATCATTCATAGATTCGAAAGACTTCGCTACTGTAAGGTCGAGCCTACTTCCTACTCAGACTCAAAAGCTTCGTAACTCATACCTGCAGCCTTACATTCCATATCTGTTTTTCTTCGATCGAGTGCAATATTATATGTTTTTACCATTACGGTCTTTCAGTTGGTGCGTTCACATGTACGATGTGAAGCTCGGAAGTGTCGCTTGTGACTTCGTTTCATTTCCCACTATAGCAGCTATAGAGCTGTCGCAGGTTTTACGCGGGTATATCTGTTTGAAATATATACGATATTACTCTTAATTATCCCGTTAGCGTATCCATTCCTATCCCAGGAGACGTTTTCTGTGCTGAACTAAGTCGTAAAACCGAGTTGCGTCTGATCTGATGTTCTGCTCGCATGCATGAAGTGGGGAATCTCCGATTCCACAGATTGATAGTCGAAGTAGAGACCGTGTAGAAAACAGTGCTCGCTACAAGAAGTGTTCGAAGGAATGGGACAAGATGAACGGGATGGAAGTGCATTGGTGGATAACCATTCGCGGATCAATATCGAAAAACCCAGATGGGATCAGAGCAATTATTGGGGTCGCGCACAACACTTCTTCGTGACTACGAACCCTCTGAACCTTCTGAAGACCAACGCCGATCTCGACCGTGCTCAAGAAATTGTGACTAAATATAAGTAAGAGAGGCAACCGTGTTTATATATTTTAGCAACAAACAAAGCTGCCCTTATATTAGTGAGGCAGAATTTCCACATTTTGTCGATAATGCATAATTGTAGCTCGTTTTCTCTAATGAAAACGATTTTGCTTGCGATAATCATTGCGGCCTATCACGAGAGGAATTATGCAGTTCCATCCGATTGCGATAAAAAGCTTTATTGTCAGTTAATGAGTTTAGCTTGATGTGTTGTGAAGGTTAACGTTCGATGAACTTAAATTTTCTCAGCTTCCAATACGTTATTGTGCTGTGCATATTCACTCAGAATTTTCGAGGTAAATCAGTGTCTCAAATCTTCTCGGCTGTGCATAAAATTCCGTCTTGGCGGGGTTGAAGGATAAAGGTAAAAGTTCGATGCGTATCGTATAATGCAAATAAGATCTCGATAGCTGGCAGAAGTTCCATCTGGATACGATCATTCCTTTTCCCCGCATCATTCGTTTGACTTCAGGAACTTAATGTACTGATTACAAAAGTTGCAGCGGAAAATCCCACGATGACTCAGCGTAAAATTGCACTGTGACTGTAGTGACATGTGGGGCTAGTCTCTTTTTATCAAGCAAGAATGTTCTAGTAGGAAAAAAAAACTTATTCGTCATCGAAGTGTGGCCTTAATACTGACGACTTCACCAAAAATAATATTTCCCCTTGAATTCGTTATACATACTGGATATAGAAAACAGAAAAAGCAAGTTTCCTATATCTTGAGATGAACTATTGTATTGTGCCCAACATCTATACCCGCATGAACTTATTGTTGTCTCATTTCGCAGTAACATTTAGGACATCCTATGCTTTCACTTATTATGTCTCCTTCGGGTTCAGTCAAATATTAAAATAAATTGTCTCGATGCACACAAAATTCCAGAAAGCAAGAAAAATTACCTGGTGTGACGGTGGACGAATTATGGAAGGCGAAACAAGTGTACGACTCGGCATTTCATCCCGAAACGGGCGAGAAAATGGTCCTCATTGGGCGCATGTCCGCTCAGGTGCCCATGAATATGTTGATATCAGGGTGCATGATGACGTGGTACAAGTGAGTAAATCTTTCATTCGTTCAATGGAAACATGTATTGAAGAGGAGCCAACTTTCTAGGACCACAACAACCGTGGTTTTTTGGCAATGGATCAATCAGTCGTTCAATGCACTGGTAAACTATACGAATCGAAGCGGCGACGCGCCCATCACTGTTCAGTGAGTTGTTGACGTTTTCTGCACGTAAACAAGTTTTGTTCATCGCGATTTCTCGATTTCATATTTTTTTCGCATTTAAACAAAATAATATGAAAAATTCTTGGTACAACACGGTACGCGGTATTTATAATTCAAGTTCTTGTGAGAAAATTGAAAAAAGTGCGACTCACAATAATTTTTTTCATTAACGAGGTCATTTTTAAATTATCAAAATCTCTACGATTTTTCGGATTGAATTCCGATTTTGTAATGCTCCGCACGAAAAATAATCCAATTTACTGCATGGTGATAAGTGGAAACTTTCCAGTTATAGCCAGATTTCTCAAATTTTTAGTACTTCGTGGAGAACTCGGGCTGCAATTGTTGAGTTTTCATTTATTGTCATGCAGTAAATGGAAACACTTTTTTTTTAATTCTAACAGAATCCGAGAACATCATGGGCTATGTCACGTTTTTTCTTCTTACTATCACACCTCCTTTAAAAATATTAAAGGTCGCGTCCAACTGGGGAAACCCTCGTACTAATAAAATTTTCTTGCTCAAAAGTTCCAACGCTTCATAAAACAGATCCAGACTTATACCAGGTCCTCACTTCACAGTCGACTTTATAGTTGTATTTAAAATTTTAAATAGCTTTCCTCTTAAATGATGATCAAGAATTATCATTTAATTTTGAATTTCTACTAAAAACCAGTTCGTCGTTCGAAGTCGATGTTCATATAGCTTCTCAAAATGCTCTTTTTTCACTTAGGCAACTGGGAACTTCTTATGCCATGGCTACGACTGGCGCTGTAGGAACTGCATTGGGACTCAACAGAATGGTCAAAGTAATTGTCGATTTTCAAGGTCAACATATAAATAATCTGCTAAAATGCAGTGATTGTCTTGCAGGTAATGCCGCCGCTGATTGGCAGATTCGTGCCGTTCGCGGCCGTTGCAGCGGCCAATTGTGTCAATATTCCAATGATGCGACGGAAGTACGTGAATAAATTGCATTCGATATTTTGATTATTTATTGCTCTCATGCGATGAATTGGATCAATAATCTTCAAATCTAAATTTTCAATATTCTTGAAAAATCCCGCGAGAGGAAACTAACTTATGTAAGTTTTTTGCTGCCATTTTATGTCGCCATCGTGGAAAAAGCTGGCTAACATTTGCGAAGCCGTAATACCAATTTAGTGAGCCAATATATTTTCATCTCCATGTAGAAATTTTTGCAAGCACTCCTACTAACTTCTGTCTTCATTGGAAATCGTAAGATCATTTTTGCATTCGAAAGGTTTGCAATTCTGACGAAATCTTTCAATTTGAGAGCGCAAACTTCGTAAATTCGAGCTATGGGCCACGTTTTAATTTTTCTCAGTTAAGAATTTTTTTTATTCCACAGAGAGCTCAGTGAAGGAATTCCCATACTCGATAGCAATGGAAACAAGCTCGGGATGTCAAAAATTGCTGCTCGAGAGGGAATAACAAACGTTGTGATAAGTCGAATCGCCATGGCTTCTCCTTACATGAGTAAGAACGAATCTTCAATTGAGGCGACACCAGCCTGACGTTCGAAAATTTGAGAGAGAGAAAGCAGAAAAAGAAAATTATGTTCACTGCCAGTCTCTTTCCGTCACTGTTACTTTCGTTTGAAAATGGGTACAGATGTTTGCATTATCCATTAGGATGATGACACAGTTATTCTGAGAAATCATCTGATCTTGAAATTATTTTTCTATTTTGATTGTTCCCAGTTCTTATTCCAATCTACATGAATCGTTTGGAGAAGAAGGGCTTCCTGAAACGATACCCGTGGTCCAATGCTCCAATTCAAGTTGCTCTCTGTGGCCTCATTCTGACATTTGCGACTCCTCTTTGCTGCGCACTTTTCCCGCAGCTTTCTTCGATTTCGGTTTCGAGTCTGGAACCTGAGCTTCAGGTATAACCTTCAGTCGATTCTCTATGTACAGTACAGTACAGTACTTGCATACTATTCTTCACATTCCATGTTAACTTGAGTATTGAGTACCACGCGCCCTCGAGCATGATATGACGCGCACCTTAAGCTTTTTGGAATGCAATTTTCCTAGAAGTGTAAACCGCTTAAGAAGCGCACCCCAATTTTACCTGTTTGAAAATCTTATTTTTATTGCCAGTATTACGGTATTTTGAACAAAAGCATCCCATGAATAAATATAATGGAAGAAAGCAGTTGAACTGGATTTAAGCCCAACAGAGTTTCATGTTTATTATTCGCCCCTGCAAAGCAATCGATTTATTCGCGCATCAAGAATTTCTCAAAATTGTTTGCTCCAGTAAATGAATGCCCTCATACCCCGCGCACCGCACCTTCTGTCTAGATTTTGCTGAAAAAATGTGTGCGTGGTACTAGATTGAATAAACGGGTAATCGTGGTGCATTTTTACAGGATCAAATAAGCAAGTCTCCGAACGCTCCGACGACAGTGTTCTACAACAAAGGGCTGTGAGGACGAATATGAAGAGATGTGAAACGTCAGGAAATAAAAACCTGAGGGTTCAGCAGCAGGACAAGAACTCGACTTCCGTCCTGTTTTAGAGGCATTCCTTGAATTCGAACCGTGTCATGGTTACGTCAGCAGCTTCTTTGATCCCTAGTGCAGATGACTGAAATCTGAAGTAATAAAGCCAGTGTTTTGTTCAAATCTGTCGTGACCTTCGTCTTTTCATAATCCCGTATCTGTGTCTTCTTGCCCCAGAAATTAAACGCTCCGCTCCTATGATTAAATCAGGGAACGTTTCGGAATTTACAGTGTTCCACCTTCTCAAGCAGCAGCTGATTCCGGGATATAGGGACTTCATTCCGTTGAGAACAGTGATTGTTACACGGATCGGAAGTAAAATTGAAACCGTATTATTCCGAGATCAAGTGCAGCTTGTTGAAGCATCGAGAAAAAAGTTGAAATTTTGCGCTCGTCATTTTATGAAATTCATGTTCTAATAAAGAATCCCTAGTTGTTTGCAATTTTGAGGTGCCTTCCTCTGATGCATTCACTTGAACAAAAACAAAGAATTAGTTAGCTAAGCCAAACTTCCTTACTTTCACAACTTCATGATGAATATGCCAGATATACTCATTCGATCAAAATGGCACATCAAGAGAAATAACCATATCTTTATTGGAAGCTCGCGTGCTACAATAAGGCATTGACAAACCATCAAAATTGATTTCAACTTCTGCCGTTTTTTGTGTGAATTTAGCATCATAACCGATTTTAAAATTTACTTACCGTATTAAACAACTACAGTTCTCGTCAACTTGAAAAATACCGCTGTAAAACAAGTAGCCAGATTCTTTTTCGGATTTGCTCATTTATTAAAATATGAATTAATTTAATGTATGTAAAGTTTCGGAACATACATCAACTTCATGCGAGTCACCTTGAAATCAGAGAAAAAATACATCTCCGTGGTATATTTCTTTGAAACGTTAATCAAATTAAAATTACCGGCTCAGCAATTCATTTCGTCTTGGAAAATGATGGAATTGGAAGCCAAATATTTCCTTCTTCACATTATGAAAATTGGAAAGCCTTCTAGTTTTATATCGGGATATTCTGGATGAATGAAGGGTTTAAGATTCAATGAATGAAGTTCCTTCCATGAGCCGTCGACATCACGCTGCTGAAGAATTGCATATTACTGATTTTTGAAAATGCCGTCATCGGACATTTTTCGCGAGAATTAAGTTTTTCACCATAGTCCTTGATAAATAAAGATTTAAAAATACTTCGTCATAGTCCTATAGTCGCGTATAAGAAAGATAGAGAAGAAAGTCAGTCCGAAGTTCACAGATAGATTGCAATAGATAGCCCAATGCACTTTGATCCAGCACTCGCCCGAATTCTGTGATCTACACGCACGGATCAAAGGTGTCACGTTATCAACACCTCCAAGAAGAATTATCTGAGATTTTCAGAAAAAAATATTTACTCGTTCTGATATGCATCACGAACGTTCCAGAGGAAATTTCAGTACAGCTCCCCAACGCATCGTAACAGCACGGAAAGCGCGGAAGTTATTTTCACAAAAATCGGATTTACGATCCGTGAATTTTCATTTTTACGAGAAGTGAGTCAAAATCAAGGTTTTCTTGTCTCATTATTGACGGCTACACACTTATTTCCAGTATGAAGTGCTCAGCTATAATTAAGTGAATTCGAGATATTCGAGGCGGATTAGCTGTTCGTGGTGACTTTCATTTAGGTCCTTGAATCGCCACACTCAGGATGATGTACTCGCACAAACGTTACAGAATTAATATGGAAAGATATCAAGACAGAACATGTTTTTGAAAATAAAAACGTTCATAACTTCACAAAATGAATTTGTTGAGATATTTCCGCAACAGGTTGAATTACTAATGCATGGATGAATTTCTGGAAAAGCTTATACATTATATTTATACTAGATACGCACACTATTTCAGCACGGGGATGAAATGCAATTTAATGTACAGTACTGTAATATGCATCAGTTTTAGGCAACAACACATTTTTCTCCGCCATCAGAATCATTTGGTTGCAATTAAACCAAATGTGTTTCCTTACACAAAATACTGTAAAATATTTCTGTATATGACTGCAATTCTGCAAAATCACTTTTAAAGATGCCGAAAACAATCGAGCAGGATGTCACTGTAAGTTTCATGAGCTCGCAGTGTTGACCGCGCGAGGAGCATACATATTAAATTTGTTCGATTTAATCTTCCATTACACACTTAAACTGTACTCTATACAATTGATTAAATAATCATGAACATATAGAACGACGAAAAAGCGCGAAATCAACGTAGTACAGTAGATTGAGACACGGAACTCGCCTCATCTCCCGTACAACCTTCGCGGTTATCTAACTGAACGAATGGAACAGCATGGCATCTTGCGTTACGATATTCACCACGGCTCTTTTTTATTGATGCCTCTTGGCGAACTTGGTATTTTGCATATCCTGTTTGGGGAACAATTATGATGATGCAGAGTTCCGATTCGAGGGTTGAGCATTCGGTGCGGAGCCGATCATGTTCTTCGAGGCGGATCCGAATGGTTCGGCGTTGGTCGACGAACAACCAAGAATCAACATCAATCAGCCGCGATGGGACCAGAGGAAGTATTGGGGCCGAGTGCGACACTTCATGATCACCACCTTGCCCACGAATCTGCTGAAAAGCGACGTGGAATTGGATAAGGCCCAGGAAGTGGTGCTAAAATACAGGTGAGTTGATTACGAAAATGTCAATGTATTACGAACACGGTGAATCGTCACAGAACAGCAGACTTGCGGAAGTATTACAGTTAAACCTGTTATGAAGTTAAACTCGGACGAGACCTGAAAAAAAATTGGCAGGGGGAGTTTTCAAAACCATGCTGATGCACTTCTGCTGAAAAAAAAAATCATGGGAAAGTAAAATTCATGATACAGTACTGTATTCTAGAATCTAGATATCTAGCCCGTGCTTGTATGTCAATAACCTCTCTATTTGGGGTAGCAGCGCAAACCACCAAATTTCAACAAAAAGTTTTGCAGACCAGCAGATTTTTTTAAATACCTCCAATAAAGTCCTCCAAACAATACCTGTAAAGCAAAAATTAAGTCAAGAAACAATGAAACAGCTACATAGTGGAAAATGTTAAAAAAAAATTTTAAGCTGTGCTTCAAAGAAGGTTTCTCAGTATGAATGCTGTACTTGAAATAATTTATTGCAGTAGGTGAACATTTGTCAGAAGGGTTGTATGAGAAAAGCCGACTTTTATTTTCATTAGATAATTTCACCTATATACCATTGTCTTTCAAAAATTTCAGGTAAAGAACAATGATGACTTCAATACTTTAATCAGTTTATTATGCGGAAGAAAATTTCTCATGAAACATTTAAAAACTCTCTGATCTGCAGACCCACACAAGGGTCCATTCACCTTATTTATCACTTACTTCCATTTGAAAATCATTGTTACATTTGTATTGCTCTTTCCTTGGCCAAAAATGTTCACCCAAAGACCCCCAAAATTCCACAAATATAAAGGAGTAAAAAAAGTCTTTGAGTTATGAAAGAGGTCTGCAGATCATTTTTTTTTACAAAGGAATTCAAACAGGAACTAATTTTTTTTTACATAGACAAGCTTTTCACTTAGAGCGTGAGTTAATGAGGTCCCACTGTACTGTACAGTATTAGTAAGTTCAAGAGGTGTTACAATTTCTAGATTGTTAGAATAACTATTTTTTCTTTGCAATGAAGACGTGGCGAGAAGCTACCGGGAATGACTGTTGATGAGCTATGGCGAGCAAAGCATACCTACGATTCCGCTTTCCATCCCGAGACAGGAGAAAAACAGATGTTGATTGGCCGAATGTCTGCACAAGTACCATGTAACATGGTGATCTCTGGCTGCATGCTGACGTGGTACAGGTGAGTTCAGCTAAAACATATATAATTCGTCACGACGATAAGATCCACTAATAGTTTCTCATGACCCAAAAATCATTGATTTTCGAGTCAGGTTTTCCTGAAGAAAAAAAAGGATTACTTAAAGAAAAGATGACCAGGAAAAAAATAGGTTTCGCATAACAACAACAAAATGTCGGACAATAAATGTGCATTTTAATGGCCGGAGTAGTCTTGCCTTCCTCGCGATATTGCGCATTCCAGGATAACACTCGGGAGAGAAGGCAGATTTCACAAGTCTGCTGTTCATATCTGCAGATTTACGATCGAATACACCTGATGCAAGGGGGGGATCGAATTTGCTTTCAGGTTCTTGACCTGAAAGGCCTATAATATACACGAGGGCATGGTCATAAGTTTTCTCAATGAATTCGAAAGGTTTTTTGATTTACAAAAAAGCTGTTCAAATTCCCGATATACTACTGTATTCTGTATCGAGCTATATCGTGTTAAGATATACAGTATTGTAAAATATTTAAGAGGAGGAATAGTAACAGAAATGAAACGCAATCATAAGCTGCATTTCATAAACCATAACGCAGTTCTAAAATTCATAAAATAGCTTCACGCGATATACGCGTGAACCCTTCCAAAACCAACGCATGGATTGAGTCAAGATCACAGAAGACGTGACACGTGCGACTTCCATTAATTGATGAATTGTCAAAATTTAAACTTATTTTCTCGTCCTTTTCATAAGGTCAAATGTTGCGGCATTTTTCTGGCAATGGATCAACCAATCCTTCAATGCTTTGGTCAACTACACCAATAGAAGTGGAAAATCTCCAATAACCAACGAGTGAGTTTCCTAGGAGATATACACACATCATACAATTATACCCTTCAGGATTTTAAATTTCCAACTGAACAAGCTTTATTGTGGTATTGAACTTCCGCTCATGCCTTTCTTTCACAGACAGCTTGCGGCATCTTATTTCTTGGCAACCAGCGGAGCAGTCGGTACAGCAATCGGATTGAACAAACTCGTCAGAGTAAGTTCGTCATCATCGCCAGTTGTGAATGCGAATGTACAACATTAAAACCATAACAAATAAACATCCCACAATATCATCGCGTTTCAGTTCATGCCACCTTTGATCGGAAGATGGGTTCCTTTCGCAGCTATAGCAGCCGCGAACTGCGTCAACATCCCGATGATGAGGCGAAAGTGCGTGTTTATGTTTTCCTATCCCGATGAGCTGGCTGCTGACACTCATCGCATTCCATTGTTCTTATTGGATGTTTTCAGAGAGATAACAGAAGGAATCCCGGTGCTCGATGATCATAGTGGAAACCCCGTGGCAGTCTCCCAGGAAGCAGCGAAACGAGGCATTTCCCACGTGGTTGTCAGCAGAATCGCCACAGCTGCTCCTCATTTTGGTGGGTTTTTTTGTTTGTTGGGAACATGCAGGTGGAGACTCTCTACAACAAATATCAGGAGACCAGAAAAATGATTGCAGGGAACCCCTAAAAGATGGGTCAGATGGGACTCAGACGAGAACCCTACTCTGATACCAAAAAAATATCTGCAATAAAGCGAAAAGTGTTGTAGAGAGAATATATACCTGTATACAGCAGAATATTGCACATGCAACGGTTGTCCCACTCCAGCATAACCAGGGAAAATCCGACAAGATTAAAAATTGAAAAACAAATTTTAAAATTTACTTTTAAAGCTCTAACAAGCACTAGCGATTTTTTCAAATTTAAAATAATTTTTTTGATTCAAAATAACTAAAAGTCCACATTGTGAATTAAAACCTTCTCATTGCCACCCTGGAAAAAATGTTGCAGGTTTTATGTGCGTATTACTAGAAAACTGTTTTCTTTTATTTGCATCAAATATGAGTAACATATACACAACACGTATCTCAACTTTTAAACTCGTGATAAGATTTCAACATGCTGTGAAAGGATTGGGAAACTCTGGCCATAAGAAAGAACAAAGAACTGAAAAAAGTTTTCACTTTTCCCTATGAGACGTCTATAATACAGTATCTGAAAAATTGCAAATGTTCAGAACACAATGAAAAATTGTTGATTACACTAACAATGTCAGATTATCCTTACCGTGCAGGAGAAAGACAACCCTCGTGACTGCCCAATGAAAAGCGATCCTATTGAATTGATTAGGCAATACCTGACAAATCCAAGTATAAAAGGAAGGATCCACAACAATAACGATCATCACTCAGAATTCATAAAATGCACCACGACGGCTCTTTTTCTTCAACTATACAACCAAAACGGGTTCGAGAGATCAGTCATGAACTCTTAAATCGAAATGTATTGCATAAATTAAGAGTAAAGTATATCGATTTCGCGATTCACAACCGCGTTTCTCATGAAGAATGTACGTATTTCCAGTGCTCCTGCCGATCTTGATGAATCATCTGGACAAGAGAGGCTTTCTGAGACGCAACCCGTGGTCAGCTCTACCGATTCAGTTGGCAGGAGTGGGGTTCCTTCGATCTTTCGCAACCCCGCTGTGCACGGCATTCTTTCCACAAATCTCATCCATCGAGGTCTCCAGACTCGAGCCAGAAGTTCAGGTGCGTGGACTTCTTGCTTCCGCAGCATCACCGCATTTCTCTGATGCAAATGAACATTTCAACCTTCTTCATTTAGGAAGTGATCAGAAAACTGGAAAACCCCCCGGAAATCGTCTACTACAACAAGGGTTTATAATAAATTGGCTGGGAAGTGCTTGTACCGCAGTGTTCGTGAATAAAGCTTATGATTCGTGCTCTTCATCATTTCAAATTTTGTTACGCGGATTGCATGCTTTACTATAGTTACGTGTAAACGTTGAAGAATAAAAGCTGTGCGATTAATCAGAATTCAGCAGCATAGTCATCTCAAGTTGAATTCTGCTTAACTCCAGGTATAAGCAAATATTTTAAAATTGGTTTCAGCACTTCAAGTTCACCTCACACGAGCATGTCTTGATGGCAACCACAGGCAAATGTCAGGAAGAAACGACGTATCGGAGGGAAAAATAAAACTTTCGGGTTAGCGATGTCCGACAACATTCACGAACATGCTGTATACCAAAACAATAAAAAACTCTTCCAAAGTTCATTCTTTCACGACGTCATTTTTCAGATCACTCATAAAGCTGTTCAGAACAATCCAACGCGATTATATAAACGTTGAAAGCAAGTTGAAATTGCAAAATCATAAAACCCCGTTTCAGAGAATAGTCACAGCAGAAATTCAGGTCGGTAAAGATTTTCGTAAATTCTCATCATCCCTTACGAATAGCAACAGGTGACTTGTGAGCCATCGCAGCATGTTGTTGGACCTGGTACGCTATGGGATGTATCTTGAATCCGAACAACCTGTCGATGTGAAGATCGTTCAACCGGACACATTATTACAGCTAGAATAATATAAAGATGAGGTACTGCAGAGTGCAGACGCATGGTACTGTAATAGACACGAGAATATTTATGATGCCGTTAAGAGCTTTACAGTAACATGCCTCATATAGCGAAGGCCCTTCTGAATACAAATTAAATTCTCGGAGTTTCAGTCTCAATGTCTCTACACTATAGACAGCACGAAAATTTCCCGCGTCGAAACAATTTGTCCGATAACTTTTAATTTTAAAAATAAATAGAAAGCTTTCTCGTATCGAAAAAGCTAGTACAGTACCAAAATACTGTAAAATCGTAATTCACTGCCAAATCTGGCACGTCATTGTGAATTTTTTCGAGCATTTTAGCGAAATTGTGCGAAGAGTGCTGCATGGTGATCCGGGAAAAGTCAACTTATTCATGAGCGGTCCTCCGATGGAAGCTCAGGGTCAAATAAGTGATTGAAAATATATTATCTTCGGGAAAATTCCTTCATTATTTTTGAATCCATTATCTTACAAAAATGTAGGAGTATTGCAGGAATTGATGTTTTTAGGACGGATAATATTTAGTTAGCTAAGGCATTGACGTACAATATTTGATCTTATATCAAGATTGCAGACTGAAACGTTTAACGTACACACTTACTGTGGAAGTTGTCGTTGGAAAATATATACGAGTACATATTACGATCTTATTTCTTCAAAAATATTTTCAGACAAAAAAATTATCCAACGTGAAACAAGGTCGTATATACTTTCTGTTCAGTCCTGGGCGAAAATAACGCTATGTCTGAAGTCTTTTCACGGAAATTTAAAATTCCGACGAATTCTACCATATGAACTATATGGAGACTCGCCACCAA
Source organism: Notodromas monacha (assembly GCA_905338405.1). Classification (NCBI taxonomy): domain Eukaryota; kingdom Metazoa; phylum Arthropoda; class Ostracoda; order Podocopida; family Cyprididae; genus Notodromas; species Notodromas monacha. Next base: position 58,734 of record CAJPEX010000276.1, read on the forward strand.
AATACGCGCTTCGAAATAACCCTTATAGTTGCTAAAATACAGTCTATACATAAAGCCAAAGTACTTTTAAGAATAAAAATTCAATAAAATTGGAATATGCAGCCGAAAGGCTTAAAGTAAAAATTGGAAACATCCAGGGACCAGCAAAAAATCAAGTTATGTAGGTTTCGAGTTTAGCAAACACTAAATTTTTTGAGGGTGAGAGAGAAGAATTACAGAAAATTGTAATCGGTGATTTCTGGGTCTTAAATTACTTCTTAAATGATTTGACAGGATCAAAGGATGCTAAACTTGGAGGCAATAGGGTTAATTTGCCCGAATGGTCTTGCTTTTCACTTAAAAAAAAAAAAGAAGCCGTAAGGCTCCATGGACTGAAGGAGGTTTGGAAGGGAAAGATTTCGATTTAGGGAGGTTTTTAATCCATAGTTTGTGAGGGAATTCAGAGAGGGACTTATTAAAAAATTCGGCGCGAGTTGTCGAGATTCAACTATATTCCATGGATACTCGCCTCGCAATGTACTGGTTGGTAGGACGCTTCGGACGATATTCCGGATGAACCATAAAAAGTACATGTGGAAATCCGGTGCCGAAGAACGAACCGTCAGTATGATGATGTCTAGAACTTTTCGGGTTGTACACATCCATGCATTTAGGACAATATAGTTTCACCATAGCATCGCCGGGCACGTCAGATAATCCTATCGGCAACATGGGCTGGTTTTCACAGTAAACCCGAGGACAATGTCCGAAATCTCCGTTTTGGTACTTCTCAATCATTTGACCAAGTCCGTGTCCCGTAAGAATGAACCGTGCGTGAATCAGTCCGTAGAGCAAAATCGACGCCTGGTGGACCTGATCTTGTTGACTCGGAGCCAAGTCCAAGATCTCTTCCTCTAACGCAGCACATCAAACCGGGAAATTCGAGGAGCGAGTAGTCATGCATGAAACAAAATTAAGTACTAGTTTTAATCGAAATTGGAACGATCGACGGAGGCATGATGAATTACATTCATATGAATAACCGGCGGAACCCTATACAATCCTGAGATTTTCTGATCTTCCGCGATCATTTGACTACCGCGGCCGTAAGGTAATGTCTGCAGTCAGAAGTTTAAGAAAAACCAACTCATATTTAGGCGAAGAGTAAGTTTTCGTCGCATCAGCGTACGACGAATACATTAGTAAAGAACCAACCTGGCTCGGAGAGATCCAAAATCTTTGCCAAGGCGTAATGATAGTGAGGGACCTGTTCACTCAAACCGGTCAGGTTGAATTTGTCTTGAATGTAATCCTCATCCACCTCAAGTAAAATAAAAAAATATTTAAATTACGAACACATGAATTAAACGCTGAATTTTCCGTCACGGCACCTCGCAGAAGAACTCATTGCCTTTTAAACCACAGAACCAGGAAATCCAAGAATGCTCCTCAGAACTACTCATTCTCCAGTAGTGATTTGGAAGGCGATTAATGGAAGATATTTTTTTTCGAACTGGAACATCCAATTAAACTGCATCATCCAATGACACATCGCGATATTTGGAAAATAACGATGAAAGTTCGCATTGAGGAATTCTCGAAATCATTGCAATTTTATCGTGATTCTGCGAATATGCACTAACGCGTATGTTGCATATTTTACTTCATAAGACGAGGTTGCTTTATTAATCTCTGTCACCTGCCGGATGCTATGCATATCACGCAAGCATAAAAGAAACTTGAGAACATAAAAAACCGCAATACACGTGATAAATTATTCAATACATTGATACATTCAATACATTAACAATACTTTGATTGGTCAGATAATCAATGATAATCGCTGTTCGACTACTTCAGCTTCGCATCGCACCGTGCGACACTCCCTTCCTATACACAACACAGACTTTCATTTAATGTCTTCCACCATTAAAGAACAACTCCTTGGCGAAATGTAAATCTCCAACAAGATAAATCCCGTTTTTCAATAACAAAGATATAACGTAGATAAGCCCTTTAAGATGTGTCTTAAGTAGTAGAAAAGAGTAATAGCATAGATTAGTATCTAGCAAAGCAGAAAAGACCGGAATATATGCCCGAATTAGAGCTCGTCAGCAGGATTAACTTCAGCGCTTCGCCGTCCAGAAAAGAACCGGCAAATATGATCTTCCGATCATGTCGAATTGATAGTCGTTTCCGAACACTCTTGATCCATTCACCTTGGAAATGCACACGGAAGCTTCGGAAGTTTTGTCTTGTCACGTATAGCGAGTTAGCGACCCATGCTCAGATCACAGAAGACGAGAACTCATAATTCAGTCACATGAATAAAATCAACATACAGAACACATGTAACCGCAAAACCATTCTCAATGACAAAGAAGAGCTACGTTCTTCGTTCGGGGTCAGCGGAATCTTCCTAAAACTCCAGCTTAAGCCGCTGAGCAATATATTTACACGAATGACCAGCGAAAACCATCTGCAGCTATGCAGACGTTGAGACGTGAATTTCATGCACACCTTTCCATCGCGATTGAATGAGAGTTCGTGACACGTGCATACTGATTACCCGGACCTATGGTTCTGACTCACGGGTGTGGCAGGCATGATTATTGAGAGATTTGCAGCGCCTTGAAGTACTTTACAACTCCAACTAGTTCACTACGCCTCAAGCAGATGTCGCACATATGATCAGATCACAAACTGACCCAGAATTGTTTTCGTGACAATAAGAAACTGACACGGTAAAATTTGAAATAATGATGCACATACAATATTCTGTTGCACTTTTGAATAACAGGGAATGCGCCATATTCACTTCACCAGCACACGCATGCCCCGAACATCTGTACCTGAAACAGCAGATTTACAGTACTTTGATCCGTTACTTCTATTCAAGAGATGTACCAGCACAGGATTAATTTATGGCTTAGGGTTTTCACAGAAATGCTGCGAATGAACTATTTTTCCAGGAACCATCGGTAGATTTACTTTTCACAATCAAGTTGAATTTTGACAGAATAGAAAATATTGTCCTCAGCATTCAAGAAGATTTTAAAGCTGGTTAACGATTTTCATAACAAAGCAAATGGAATTTTTGAACACAAATGGAGCTCAATTTTCCAAGGCCTTTTCACTATTTTTTTACTGACACACACAAGAGAAATGTGTTGAAACGTGAAACATGTTTTAAAAGGAATTGAAAGACTAATTTTACAAATGAACACAGTCTTCCAAAAAGTTCAGCATCCTCTCAACTTATTTACTGAAATAAAAAATTTACTGCTTAGAATATCAGCAATTTATATTTCCTGTAATTATTCCTTTCACCTGAACAAAGATGCTCATATTCCTCATCACCCGATTTATTTTGTTGGTCTCTTTAAGTTTGACTTGAGGGTTGACTGTTCTGTACTTGAAAATAATAATTTTGAATATTGCTTCCTTGCTCATGCAATCAAAACTCCGAAGATTTGTAGGAAATAAAAAAGACATTTATTATTCTGCGAATAAAATTTCGTTTGGAAACAGCGGACCTTCATGAATTTCAATACTTAGGTACTAACTTTAGCGTGCAGGTAATTTCAATTCTCGAGAAGCATGCAGAGATTTATGACATACAATGAATAGATAAGAAAAGGTTCCAACTGCTTAATTGGAATTTCTTTATATTTCAACGTCCCGTGCAAAGGATGAGGGAAAATCGAGCCCGCATTCACGCGAAAGTCCACAAGAAACAAAACAAAATGTCCCGCTGAAGCGCAAAATTGTACTTCGAGCGCAATAAAATTCGAATAAAATAATACAAGGCGAGATGCGTGGAAAGAAACCACTTCACTCAACACACGTTACTCGAAAAAAAAAAAAAATTCAGCACGAGACGAATCTTTCGAGGCTAATCATACGAATTCGACCATTGCTTGGAATCATCGTTGTTTACCATTGTATGAGATGCTGCGCATCGGAGTTTTGAAATTCGCCGCAGCTTGCTGTTGGATCTGGTACGCAACTGGGTGAATCTTGAATCCATACAACCTGCGAAAATATAATTGAAACGGTAAATTTCAAGAGCCAAGTGAAATACGACGCTTCTGCCCATGTGAAACTCCGCCCCTTCAGGTGGCAAATGAACACTGGATCATTTTGATTAACGATCAAAACCAACAAGAAACGTAGAAAAAAAAAAACTGGGTGAACTGTGTAGAATATAAAGAGAGTGGATCACTCACCTTGCTATAAACTGATTCGCAGGGCGCTTCGGACGGTATTCAGGATGCACCATGAACAGCATATGCGGAAATCCAGTTCCGAAGTAAGCCCCATCAGTGTGATGATGCCTCGAGCTCTTCGGGTTATAGACGTCCATGCACTTGGGACAGTAGAGCTTCACCATGGCCTCTCCGGGCACGTCGGACAGCCCAATCGGCAGCATAGGCTGGTTTTCACAGTAGACCCGCGGGCAGTGGCCGAAGTCCCCAGCCTGGTACTTCTCGATCATCTGGGCTATTCCGCGGTTCGTCAGTATGTACCTTGCGTGGATCAGGCCGTACAGCATTTCCGCAGCCTGTTCCACTAAATCACTTTGATTCGGGTTGTCTTCCAGCTCTTCGTCTGCAAAAATTAAAAAAAAATCGAACATAAATCGCGTTACAAAGAATTACTGACACAAGAACATTCCCGCCCCTGATTACAATGCTTTATCCAAATAAGAAAAGGAAATCGTTGATTCCTTTGATACAATTTTCACACGTCGAAATCAGAAACAACGCCATCGGTTCCCCTTCGCAATTAAAATTCAATTGCTTCTCAGTGACTCATAGTATCCCAAAAAATCTATGAACAAATTTTAGCAATTCGATGGATTTTAATTTTTATAATGAAACGCACGCAGAAGTTCATTGAATCTAGTGGTGAATGCGTGAAGATTCGCATTAAACAATAAGAAATTCGAGGCATGGAAAAACTCTCGTACCAGTTGAAGTACCACTATCTTCCAGCACAGTAATGTTTTTTAAATAAGGATTAAAATTCTGTCTGAAATAGGATATAAAACGTCGATGGCAAGACACACCTAGAACAAAGTTTTGACTACCACGAGTAGAAAAAAACATAAGTTCATAACGTACCGCTTTCACGCTTACCCTTGCGAGACGTCTCCTTTCCCACCGCAAGACGGTAATTTCAATCATTCCAGCAGGAATATTTTTCAAGAACAGACTAAACGGACCCAAAATTCGCGCAGGTCCAAAATTTGTGTATACCAGAGGTGATTACAAAGAAATTGGTCTTTCTTTCGAGAGGACTAATCCCTAACCTCGCAAACGCTCATTACGTTCTGCCTCGTGACCACGCGGCCATTGCGATGCACGGTTTCGGGGCGGATTTGACCTTGATCGATCAAGTCGCGCGTTAAAAGGCATGTTCATGGCACCAGCACTGGCCATGTGTGATTGAGAGGACACTGTCGTCAAAACTACTGGATACGAGCTGCCACCCGCACCTTCGAACACGGCAGCAATGCTGATTCAGAGAAAATCCCGAGACATTTTCTCAAACCCAAGGCTGTGCAAGACTTTCAACAATGGGTTATCCATACTGGACCGCTAATGGGTGGTATGAAAGCCGCCAAACATAATCATATTTCACGTCGTAATCCGTATTAGAGAGAGGACAGGACGCCTTAGATTATATGTACCTGAATTTACTAATCTTTCGAATTGAAGAAATGGCTGTAGCAAATCTCGGACACACTTTCTTTAAAGCATGCGAGCATTTACTTTTTATAGATAGGACTGAGAAGTTCAAAAGCCGTTTAACTTAAGGACATCTTCCCAAACAATCGCACTAAAATGACCAAAATTGCACCACCTGTTCAGACACAACTTAACTGAGAACACATGAGAAAACAAATTAATTTTAAAAATGAACTTCTTACAAAGATACTCTGGTTTTAATTAGGGATTCGTAATGTTGTACCACGGTTTATAATGATCTCTTTCGGCCGTTTATGTTACATTATAATGAAATAATGAAATTGTAATCTAAACAGATTACATAGCGCATAAAACTTAGCCTTCGTAAAACGAGGAATTACGATAATTACAGTAAATCCTTCGCACGGGTACCAAACCAATCAAAATCATATAACATCGATTCCCTGACGGGCCATTTTCGGCGCGTCAAAATCGACAAATGCGTGTTACATTCGAAAAAATAGTGCGAATTTCCAGATAACGAAGTGCTCACCTGGTTCGAGATCTAAAATCATATCCAACGCTTGCCGGTAGTGCGGAACTTGCTCATTCAAACCCGTCAAGTTGAACTTGTCCTGGATATAGTCCTCATCCACCTGAGATTTCAATAAAAAAAATGTACGCATTCATAATACTGTAATGCGGGGAAAAGTGAAAAAATAAGTAAATCTGGTTCAGCATTCTAACCTCGCAGAAGAACTCGTTTCCTCTCAAACCGCAGAACCAGGAAATCCAGGAAACTTCCTCGGAGCTACTCATCTCTACGCCTTTGAACCTCTCGCTTTGTCACGAATTCACTCAAGGAATGGATAAACTGCCGGAGGTTCTACAGTGGAACCACGGGCTTGGTAACGAGCCCTGCAAATTTGGAACATCGAGAACTTCAGTCGGGAATTTTCTTTATTCAGACAAAAGCCCAGCAGAAAAGCACAGTGCAGGTCTACACAAGTCACGAGTGAAAAACTCTGTGCCACACGTCCATTATCGTACAAAAATCACTGGCCAACACGAATAAAATCAAAACCGTTTACGAAAAACTCATCAACCTTCGACTCCGCAGTTCCACGAAGAAACGCGAGGTTGAGAAATTTCACATCATTATATCTCAGATCTCTCACAGCGCGGCTTTCTTCCTAAACGATGAATTTCAAACATCGCGTTTCTTTGTGAACTTCAAAGCACTTCAATTGACAATATTTGGAACCACATGTGACGCAACTGTAACGCGCGAAAAATCCACAGACGGCGCATAATTTCGGAGATGGAATGCGGGAAGGCCCCGCTCGGGCAGAAGCGTAATTCGGTGGTTTCAATCCAACCGCCTGCAGTTCTTCTTCCAAAAGCATAGCAACGTTTTTCCGTGATTTCTGTTTCCAATAATCGGCAGATTTAGCGCCGCGGCCCGCAGTCGACCGCCTCTTCACCGACGAGCTCGAAGTATCTTGCAGAGCTTCTTCGAATTTCGGCGCTTTCTTGTGCATCACGAGATTTCCGTGGGGATCATCCTGGAAGTTATCCTGCTCGAGTGCTTCGAGCGCTCTTCGTTTGCGACGATTTCGCGTGGCTTCGTCCAAAACTTTGACTGATTGTTCTTTCAGTCGCGGCCCCTCGCGCACTATTGCAGTCGGCGTCGCGACTGCATCCATTTTTTTTTTCCTCGAAGAAATTACTTTGCGAACGAGTCGCCTGGGAAAGTATAAAATGAATGTCACGGAAACGAAATACCATTTCATATTGGAATTACTAGTAAACACGGAACACCAACCATTTGAGTCACTCCTCATGTTACGAACTTGACAGTAAGTTGCAAAGCGAACACCAAGAAGATTTGAAGATCACTGAGTGAATCGGATTTCCCGAATAATTAGTACCCTATGTAGATCCAAAATTTCACTAAGAAGTAGTCAAAGAAATTAACCATCGACACGGATGTCATTGACCATATCAACGGATGAGGTCCGAACGTGAGCGAAAAATCTTATTTGCCCAAAATTGTTTACTTCCCAGAAATCTTAGAGACTGTTTATGACAGCACTGTATGTTCAAGTTTATTCAATAATGGGAATGCTAGAATTTCAATAAAATTCGTCGTGAAAATCAACATTAAGCTTGGCATTTTTAGCTTCCCTACTCGGATCTAATGAATTATTTTAGACTCTGATATCGGCAAATCAGGAATGTACGCTTTGAAATTAAAATTTATAGCAGGTGAAACACGGAAACTAGGCTTAAGGAATGGGAAAAATAATAGCAATAGAATTCTTTCGGAGTTTACAAAAAAAAAGAACCAACATGCTCTTCCATGTTCATCATGATTAAAATTCGGAACAGCGATAAAAAAATATGAATACTTATCCTAGTGCAGGAGCATCAGCTTTTTAAAATGTGCACAACGGATTTGAAAATTGGAAATTTCAGGGGTTACTTTGAACAGTCAGACACCAGCTGAAAGAATGTCTTGAACCTCGTGGCGATTTTAGGTTGAGAAAAAAATCAGGCAAGATTTCTCTAGTCCGACCTTTTTTCAAACTTTCCGACCTCCACCTTTTTTCGATGGGTTCGAACTAAACTAGAGAAAAACATATTTCCATTCTTCAATACCACACGTAGAATGATCACAAATGTTTGGCGCAGAAACTTGGGAAGGCATCATTTGCAAAAGGTTACATTTGGGCACAAATTGCAATACTCGACCAAAACAACATCAACGTCCATCAGTCATCACAGTAAAACCGCCTCCGAAATAGCAATAGAACGGAATCGGATCGCGCAAATCGTTCACATGCAACGGACCGAGTCTGGCCGGTCCAAACTCCCGGAACTTCCGCCGTAATTATTGGCCGTTTCCGGGACGTGGCTCACGTGAGGCATGGGTTTTCCGGACTCGAGCCGATTGGTCATCTCTTCCAGTTCGCGAATATTACTCTCCGTCATCTCGTACTTGTGCGTAACAAGTTTCCGATAAAAATGAACAGCGAAGAGGAGGAAGACGATTACTATTGGAACCAAAAGGAGGCTGGCCGCCGACGCAGCAGCAAACGAGTAATCGTAAAAAATCACCCAACTAAGAACTGCGATTTCACACAGGAATAATATAATACCCAATACCGTCGAGAACGCCCAAGCCATTTCAATGTACCTGCAAAAAAAATAAGCACGAAACAAAACTGTTAGCGGATGAAAATACAGTAATCCGAATTTAGAAAAATATTTTATTATGATTAAAGTGTACCACAGCTCTGTGAATCATGTAAATAGACTTACTTTCAATGCAACAGGAAGTATAAAAAAATCTAAAATATGAACTCTTTCTGTTATAATACAAGACTTAACTGTGTTTTTTTTCTGAAGCAAATCAGGGAACAACGTCAGTCAAGACCGTTTCAATTAAGGCAATTATCCTCCATCTGAATGAAGATCGCACGGAGAGTAAAAATTAAATAGGCTTTAAATATTAAGCTTACATGATTAGCTTTCTTTCTCAACTCCACGTACAATATTTTTTAAACCCTTTCCATCTTCGACAGCGGCTAAAAATGATGCTGCATTTTAAAGATCTACGGAAATAAGTCCGCCCTTCAAAGGAATCAAAAAGTACTCCAGGGAAACCATTTTGCGAAATTTCAATAATCTCATGTTTGACCGATTGTGATTTTATAAATCCAGGTATACTGAGAGCGGAATTTTGGAGAAAACAAAAATACAACTACGCTGTTGAACCCACCAATGCATCCTCCAATGCGGAGACTCCGACACCGCAGCCAAAGACGGTATGGAACTCACGGCTTCCACGTTGGGCAGAATACAGGTACTGATCATCAACGCCAACATGTGAACGGCGACTAACAATGTGGTGCAAATTGCGAAAGTCACCAAAAGAAACTGAGGAATATTTTCACTCAAGTTCACTTCAACCATAGCAACCTGAACAGAAAATAGAAATAATTGAACCATTTATACAAGAATTCGTCGAAAAACCGTCACGAGGGAAACGTAAGAGAAGTCGTTTCTTTTTGTGGTTGGCATTAGTAGTCTCAATTTTCTCTTTAGTACCTGAGTTGATCTTGAATCGTAATTGTATCAAGTGGGTGGCAAACATGTATTGTAATTGATTAATTCAAAAAATGTAAATTGTCACACGACATATTCACCATTGCAAATCCGGAGAGTAAAGCTGACGTTCTGCTTGAAGCTTTGAGCTTCGCTCGAGCTAAATGCAACCGCTTCCAAGATAACATTCCTTGTTGCTGATCCGCTGTCTGAACCAAGCTCGTCGCCGACATTGCGGCCTAGGATGTCGATAGTCGCATTAGAAAAAGTTTAAAATTCGACAAGATGTAACTCATACACAACACGCTGTTTGAAAGAATCCCCAAAAAAATCTAGATTTCCTCAAACAGTCCCGATCACCGGAGACTAAAAATCTATCACTCACTACGGCCGAGACAACGCAAACGAAGACAAACTAGAGGGAACGAAAAAACGTCGCACTCACGAATCCGGGCGACTGCAAGGTTAGTAATGGTTGAAAAGCAGAAGACCTCATCCTCGTCAAATCCAAGAAAAGCAGAAACAACCAACACGGTCCTTCTCACGTAAGCAAAACGACTCGCCCAAAACCCAGCGTTAGCACAGAGAAGTACAGTCGAAAAGCAGCATGAAAGAAGCCATTACCGAATTGAACCCAACATGTCCTCCTGCTTGGCTCATATCTCACTGTAAAACAGGCAGTTGTCAGCTACAAGCTCAGGTTAGAACTGAACTCGATCTCACCTCGAATCCATCCATCGCCGACGACAAACAATTCCCCGCTGGAAAACAGCGGAAACTGGACGGAATTCCGCGCGAACTAACACAAATACATTCTCATATAACTATAGACTGGAAAGACGTAGAGATTATTAGAAGCGCACATGAGAAACAACAGCAGAAAGTCAATAACATTCCCATCACACCAGTGAAGCTTTTCCCCAGGTCCCATTTCGAAGCTTTTATTCAACGGGAAAGCATTTTTCGATCGACTGAAACATCGACCGCAATCGAGAATCTTTCACTTGGTGTTTCAACAAATCACTTCACTTTCTTAAAAGCGCTGACGGTCAGGCTTCCATTTACGACCTCTTCGCTTCATTTCTCGAAACTTCCGTCGAATATTTCTCTGACGCGGGGAAAAAATGGAATCGGTGCCTATTGTTGGTTAGCTTGATTTGCAATAACGCTAGGATTGCTGACGATTTCTCCCAGCGCATCCAGAACTTCTTTCCTGTAATCATCGAAATCGCCGTCCACTTCGACAATATTCTGATCTTCGATGACCCACAACTGACAATTTGTTTCTCGGATGAGCCTCTCGTCGTGACTCACAATGATCACACCTAAAAACATTAATATACAATTTTTTAAATTGGGGCAGACAGATGGCCCACGATTTCCGAATTTGTCTTTATTTAGAAAGGTGAAGACACTTGCTAGCTTTAGATCGAAAAAAGCACCGTATCTACTCATAAAAAAAAATTGGGAAATTAACTGACCTCCTTTATAGCTGTTGATGGCTTCTGATAACGCATCAATCGACTCAAGATCCAAATTATTCGTGGGTTCATCGAGAATCACAACATCGGGCGCATTCAGGGTCAATTCAGCCAAGGCAACACGAGCTTTCTGTCCTCCACTCAAATCCTTCATACGAACGGTGTGGGCATACCCAGGCAAACCAAAACTCCCTAGTTGTTTCCGCGCTTTTTCATATTGTAGGTCAAATAAGCGCATCAAATACTCGGCCGGAGTTTCTTCGGCTGTCAAATGCTCGCCTGAATGTTGATCGAATCTGCCTATTCGCTACAAAAATAATGCGAAAGGTTACTCAGGGTGACAAAAATGCCCAATCTCTTTTGAAAATACGGAGGCTGGTCGGAAAATTCACTCGGGGTACATTGAAAAAATATTTCGGCGTTTCCCAACGCATTTTTTAAACAGTAAAAATTAAATAAAGTAAAATAAAAAAAATCCAGATGCTTAAGGTATTTATACATATTATTTTTCAAGAATATGAACCAACGAAATTTTCGAGTAGATTACAAACCTATTTATTCGCCATCGTCTTTGTGCCCCTCACTGACGATTAAAAAAATAGCCAAACTCAAACCAACAAAACACGATAAACTATGAAACCAACAAGATTAAACCTGATCTACGAACTCTAAAGATGACGTGAAGTACTGTACAGTAGTTCGTTTTTCTCTCTCGCAGACGTCGCGAAGACGTGGAACCGCAGAAAGAAGTAACGTCAATTTTAAAAGCCGTTGAGCCACAGGAAAAAAATACGGAATTCAAAAAGCTAGGAAAATTTGATTTTTGATTCGGTGTAATTATGATCCGGTTCAAGTTGAGACAACGAACATCGAGAATCTAAACCATTTTCATTCCGGAATTCTCAACAAAGGAATACAGTAAAGTACAAAAAAAAAAAATTTCAGCCGAGGATGTTCACTCGTCCTCATTCTTTCCATCTCGCAAAAGGAGTTTGAAAACACTATAAGTAAAATTACCCCTAGAATACCGGATAAATACTACGAGAAAATATAAATCATTCGCTTACACATCTGGGCAGCGAACACGCAAAGCCGAATGCATGCAACACTCACCAAGGTATGATGCTTGCGAACTTCACCTTGTTGAGGGGTTAATTCGCCAACTAGCAATTTCAAGAATGTAGATTTTCCTACTCCGTTGGGTCCCACAATTGCGACACGAGATGACATGTCAATACCGAACTCCAACTTTTTGAAAAGCGATTTCTGCCCATCATAGGCAAATGTTACGTCTATGGAAATTCAAGACAATGAAGTACATCGAACAAATGCGCAAAAAGAGATGTGATCAGTGAAACTAACCGTAAGCTCCGAGAACAGATGTCTGGAGAGGAGGTGGATCGGGAAACCTAAACTTCACAATATAATCCTTCGGCCGTTGCATCAATTCAACTGGTCCATTTTCATCGTCATTAGCCTTCGCTGCTTTCGTCTTGTTCTTCTCCTGCTTTCTTGTGAGCACTTCTTTCTGTTTTCTCTCCTGGAAATTGAAGGATTGGGTCACGTTGAAAAAAAAAAAATCGTTCCAAGGAATCGTTGAAAGATTGAAACTAATGCAGCGACTGAAAAAAATACAACTCACCGCCTGTTTCGATGACTGACCGGATTTTTTCATCTCTTTTATTTTCCTCTCTTGCTTTTCATACTCCTTGAGCATTTCCTTTTTCTTTTGGGAATACATCTTCTTGAACATGGTGTAATTTCCCTTGTAATAATGCAGTTTCAATTGGTCCAAATGAACGATGTCCGAGCATACATTGTCGAGAAAACTCTGGTCGTGGCTCACAATCAGAAGAGTTTTCTTCCATCCTTGAAGGTAACTGTTTACAGGAAGATGACGCTTCATTTCGATACTGTACTGTAGCAGTGCAATTACATAAACGATCATCAAGCAAGAATATAGTTGAACAAAGAACGAACTAGGAATGTCAGATTTTTGCGCGGAAGCGAATTTTTTGGATTTCTAGTCTTTTAAGCAAATTCATCAATTTATCCACACTTTTCAAGAGGTATAGGAGTTAAGCTGGTATGTGTATGAACAGTTTAGATCTCAAGTTCGAAAAATAAAAAAATCTCGAAATTTGCATGCGCGGAATAATTTAATGATCTGAGAGCTCAGTAATTGGTTCACCGTCGCAAATGAAATTTTGAGAAAGACACAGAGAATCAACAAGGAAATTTGTTAAACCTGACGGTAAATTATTTTTTTCAACCACGCGAGGAAATCAAAACCCCGTCGGGGAACTTCTATTAAGCATAATAGCAAGAATAATCAACTGTAAAAAAATAGTATCAACACTCACTTGTCTAACCAGATGACGGCATTCAAGTCTAAATGATTCGTCGGTTCATCTAGCAAAAGTAACGTTGGCTCCACAAATAAAGCTCGAGCTAAAGATATTCTCATTCTCCAGCCACCGGAAAACTGGTTCGTTTTTCTATCTTGCATAGATTTCGAAAATCCAAGACCAGCAAGAATTCGACGAGCGCGGGGTTCCGCAGAATCAGCTCCGATCGCTTTCAATTCATCATAAACTTCGTTCAATCTCCCGGTCACTTTCGTGTCGCCTTTTTCCTGCAAGGCTTCCAACGTTTTCGCCTCTTCCAGCAAAGCGGTTCGTTTCACGTCAGCCTTCAGAACAACTTCCACAGCAGGGATTTCTTCAACGACGACCTCCTGTTCGCAGTACAGGACATCGATATTTGCTGGGATATTCAAGGCACGGGAAGCAATATGACGCAGCAAAGTTGTCTTGCCGTGACCATTCGGTCCAACGAGGCCGTATCTTCGACCTTGAGCTATGAGTAAGCTTGCGTTCAGAAACAAGTCTTGGCCTTTGGCGGATATTGAGAAATTTTCTACTTTAATGTCTACTGCATTATCGAGTTCGACGTCGCGTTTCCCAGAGCGTTCGGCCTGCGAAACTGTGAAGTTCTCATCCAGAGTTGAATGACCAGATCCACCCTTCTTTGTCATCGACTCCATTTGTGCTTCGTAATCCAGCTGAAAAACAAGGAGAAATTCCCAATCACATTTACAAGAAAACAACTGAGAGCCCCAGACATTTTGCTTCTTCCTCAACTTGCACAATTTCAAGTAAAAGCCTTCTAATCGAATATATATTATAATTCCTCAGAGCGCTTTAAAACCAGGTACACCGCAAAGAAAAAAAGGGTGAGCGACATACGCTTAGTTACATACCAGCTTTTTCTTCTTCTTCATTTCTTTCCGAGAAACTTTCGGCTGATTTGCATCACCAGCTGACTTTCCGTCTTCCACCTCGTCATTCTCGGGTTCCTTAACAACTTTTTCGTTTAATTCTTCATCATCATGATCCTCGTCGAAATGATCCTCATCATCATCGAGTCGCACATCGGCCATCTTTTCATCCAGTTCTTCATCGGAATCAGCCTTCTTGGCCGCAGGCTTTTTCCCTCCCTTTTTTGCAGGTTTTTTAGGCATCGCGATTAATTGCTAAAAATGATCACACTTCTCTCAGCCACAGTTTCTAAAACAAATAAAAATAAATCGGTTTCGTCAAATTTCACGAGTACCAAAGAACAGCGATGGTTTAAGACTTCGTCGCACCCCAAATTTATTGAAACACTTCAAAATATTCCCAGTTCCGTTCGAGACCGAAGGTGCTTCACATCTTCTTCCCCTTCAGCAAGAATACCGTGATACCATGCAATATCCATCGTCATCCCAGGAGCATATCGAAGTACGGGCTCCAGAAAACTGAATCTCGATCTAGTAAACTTCCTGAAAGCGATGGTCCTCGAAACGGTTTCAACATTTTGCGCCGCTGAGGCGCCAGGTACCAAGGTACTTAGTTCTTGAGCTTCAAGATCCGCCGCACACAACCAAGATGGCCAAATCCGCAAGGAACAATTCTTGCAAACGCTTAATGCAATTGAATACGCCCGTTGCAGTTCCTTGGCCAAGTCCCAACGATCAAGCGCTGTCAGTGTGATGAGTGCCTCGCGCACGTCATTCTTCGTCACATAAACGGCGATTATTTGAGAATGTATTGTAGCGACTAAGGCCAGATCTTCAGTTCTACTTCCTTCCCGAAGACTTCGCATTTTCCTCTCCTCTTTTTTCTTCTTACGGGCAATGGATCGCTGAGATCTTGAAGAAGCCAACGACGAAGCTTCAGATACGCTTGTTTCAGTTTCAGAAATAACATCGGGAAAGTTTTCGCCATCGCCGGTATTGAACGCGTCTTCGAACTTGGATTTCGTGACCACTTCATATCGACCCGTTCGCTGCGACAACTGTTCCCCAGTTTCACTGAAGGTACGTATCAGGTTGTTCACAAAATCCAGAAGCTTCTCTACAATCGTCTCGTGGAATGAGCAAGAGAACCGTTGAGATATTCCAATGGCTTCACTCCACAGACGCCCATCCATCAGCAACTGAACAGCTGTGTCCACGTCTTCGCACCATTCGATGGCTATTCTTGCAGCCCGCGAGAATTCGCGCTTCGTCGCCAACGCATTCGCCAAAACGCGTCCCACGTCCACGAATCCAATTCCACACTTCTGCACTTCCGAATAAGCAAGATGTTCTTCCCCACTAGCGGCAAATGCTTTGGCTGCATTCTCATGATGACCACCTGTCGCGTACACCAATGCTGCCTCTTCTCTGCGACCCATCTTGAGGAGAAACTCGCCGTACATCAAAGTTACTTCCCTAAAAAGCTCTGAACCACGTGGAGACAATTTCATGGCATGCTTGAATAATGCTTTTTCTTTTACAAGCTTGAGAAATAATGCTTTCGCGTCGGCCGAAGTGTCCCAAATGCTTGAGAGGTGATTCAAGGCATGTCCCCAACGTTGCAAATGAATATCAATGCTGTACTCCCTGAAAGGAGAATCCAACTTCTTGAACGCTTCCAAAAACGGAATGTACTCTTTTGGGTCTTTCTGTGAAAGCTCAGCAACCATGGCAGCAAGTTGAGTATCGTAGGTTCCAAGTGCAGCATTGAATAAAGCATCAACATTGCTCAGATATATCAAATACTTCAGGCCAGCCTGGAGAACTTCCCGGTTCATCGATGCCAGAAAACAAATGGCTCCTTCCAAGTTTGGAGAAACACACTGAGCGAACGAGGCGAGAATTGGTTTGTAAAGAGTCACAGGATCTTTCGCCAACATCACTCTTCTCAGCTCACCACAAACTACATCAACTTTGCAGGTAAAATCACCAGAATTCTTCAAGACGCTCCGCCAAGTGGATTCCCGTTCATACGAGGCTATGTACAAGGTCTTTGTGACATCGTCATTTGTCAATTCAAGAACAAACTGCGCGATGTATTCAGGACTCAACACCGAAACGAATAAACTAATATTACTCAGAAAATTCTCAGCATCATAGTCACTCAAAACGTTTAAATTTATCCTATGTCTTCTCATCATTTCGTACGCCATAAGCCAGGCATTTTCCTGCAACAGACTTGCAATTCTGGAGAGCAAGAGTTCCCTCGGATAAACAGTTTCTATATTTCCTCGCGGCATTTGAAGAATCACGGCAGATGATTCTGGGCAAGAGACAACGATTTTAGCTCCGTTTTCAACCTTCCGCTTCACTCCTAAATCTTCCACACTTCTCCGCTCCTTAGCTTTGAGTTCTTGAGAGAGCTTCTTCGTTGAAATACACCAAAGCACACAGTCGGAACCACCAGTCGTCACCAAAAGAAAATTCGAATCGTGTATCCGGAAAGACGTCACACCACGAATCAACTCCCAATCATTAGCGAACAGTTTTCCACCAACAGCGTCCCATCCGAATCCGATGTTGTTATGATCGTCATACGCAATATCGACACAATTTCCGCCCAGCTTCAAGGTATTGTCAATGTTTCCTTTGCTTCGAGAGACATGAAGAATCCCACCGCCATCTAGAAAGCACGCTCCGGATGCGAACGTACAAGTATTCTTGATTGATGTGATGTGCTGTGCCCAAGGAGCTTCCTCAACGCACATTTTTTCGTCGACCGCACACAGGATAACCAACTTTCCATCTTGGATGGCATACATCAGTCCTTCACCTACAAACGCCCACAAATATAAGTTAGGCGCAGATTTACATTCGTAGTGAGCAACGGCGCTGAATTCTCCGATGTCATCTGCACGTGGAACAGAGCTGTAAATTGAGATCACTGAATTCTGTACGCAGGCAAAACAATTTTCGTGCGGGTTTTGACTGAATTCGACGCACTGCACTGGCTGTGAGTTCTTCATCACCTGGTGACTCATGGGAGGAGGTATCGTTCGCTTGCCCAACGGTGTCACCCGAACTTCGTTTCCACTAACAACAGCAATCCAGGCTGCAGATATGTGCCTGGAGGTGGTAACTTTAGTACTCCAGAGAAAGCACTCGTAAGAATCTCGACAAATAATATGCAGTTTGAAGGCACTTCTTTGATCCCAGCAAACGTTGAGGAGATCTCGACAGCTCAGATCAATTGTAAATTTACAATCCCAGTGGTAGTTACTTCTCGACCACAATTGTACCTTCTCATTTTCTGGTGACTTTGTCGCGACGCACAATATATCAGACGATGAATTCCACTCCAGAGCAGTAACTGAAATTTCATGGCTTTTTGTCGATGCCAACACAAATTCACTCCAAGGCATACAATTCTTTTCGAAGAATACGATGCACAGTCTATCGGCTTTGTGGAGTGATGAAGCAAGAAGTGATCCGGAGGGCTGCCACGCCAGACATAGACCGAGGGCATTGGGAGCGCTTGAATGCATCAATTGCCCTTGACGATCAAAAACACGCAGTACTCGGGATCCACTCGACATTAGGTGACTCACTGCGAAGAATTCGCCATCTCCCCGCCAAGAAATGAAGTACTTGCCAACGTCGACAACGGAATGTGACACATCCGCTCCAACTTTCCCTTCACGTGCAGCCTTGGCTGCCCCAACTCCTTTGAATTGAGTCTTCTCGTCACCCCAGCCAACGGATACTGATGTTTCGATTGCATGCATAACGTCTTCAAGAGCCACCGCACAGATTTCATACCATGCCGAATCAAGCAAGGTAAGAACGCCACTCGATCTCAGCAAAATGAAGATTTCACCATCCGAACTCCGCGATACTTCAACAACAGGGTCATCGGTTTCATCAGATGGGCGGCATATACTCCAAGATCCATCTGCATAAACGGCTATGGATCCATCCCTGGAAACTATCGCCAATCCATCCCACGTCCACGCGAGAGATGCCACTTCTGCTTTCAGTAACAAAAATGAATGAGAACGATAGCTCTCTGATAGAATGATTTATTCAGGACAAACTCAATAAATCGGAACTCACTCACCCTTATGGAGAAGTTCCTCAGAAAGCCGGAGCAATCCATCTTCCAAATTTACTCGCCCATCACCAACCCCTCGGAATGAAACCACGCACATCTTGTCGGATTCTCGCTCTAATGCGATTCCAACCAAGTCAGCCGCTTCTAAGCCAGGAATTTCACATTGCGGCGGCTGTAGCGCAACACACTCGCTAAATGAACCGATAGTATCTCTAGAATCCGGCAAACGGCTCACGTGATGACCGACACATTTCAAGTCCCTCATCTTGGAATCTGAAGGGAAAGCGTAACTTTAGAGAGCACTCCGCACGAATATCCTCGGAATCTTTCAGAAGAATACAAAAGCGCTCTAAAAGCACTCCAGCAACTTTCCGCGGATCTTCACGAAGTAACAGCACTAGTTTCCGCAACCAAATAAACGAGCGACATCGAAGTTTTTTGGAAATTCCAAGTGATCTCCCTTCCAGCACAACTCAGCGCGAGTCAACTGAGGGCTGCCTGTTTCACGCCACGATCGCCAGCGCCACTTTCTCTCAGAGCCACCAGCAGCTTTTAGTGAGTTGCTTTAACTGCAATGATTTCGGTGGTGTAGTTTCTCGCCTGATCATGGGAACAATAAGGGGGACGCGAGTGGGAAGGTTGTCGCGCGTCGTCGCGGTTAAGGGTAGATGTCGCCGCTGAGGGTAAGGAGGAGTCCTTACTGTGTTGACCGGGGTTGCAGTAGCAGCTGAGCTAGTTCGTGAAAGTTGGATTAGTAGGTATAGATATTAAAGTGTGACGTTTTGGTGTTCCGATGGTCCTGATGTATTCATCACACATGACCTCCTATTGCGATTTTGTTTTGTGTTTCAGAAAGCCAATGCGAGCGAGTGTGAGCTGTGCTTTGTGGAAGCATTCATTCCTGGGCCCCTTCCCCGAAACCCTTCACTCATTCGTCAGTCGTGGTGGTGGCTCCTTAATTTGTTTTTGGGTAATAGGAGAAGGATTTGCTGTGTTTATCTCTACCACTTTCATTCCTTTTCCTCTTCATCTGCATTTCCTGACTGGTGTCCCTTTGCATTAGCGAACCCGTGCATACATCTGTGTACATTATTGTATGTGCGTATATTTTAAAACATGCTTTTCAGTGAAGGGAGATGGTTTTTTTGCAGAAATCTGTGACAATTAGTTGTGAGAATGATTGAAAAGTAACTAATTTTGTTCCGGGTTTTTCAGGAGGGAATTGCGGCGACAACTGCCACATCCTCTGCCAGAATCGTCATCCTGGCTGGTGTTCGTATTGTTTTCTTTTACTTGGCGCTGGTTTAAGTTGCGTGTTGGTTGACAGTGTACAGTAATGGCCTGCGTTGGGAACGCGAGCTATGGTGTTCAAGTGAATCTGAACACCATTCCTAAATTAGATGACATTCCCTTTATTGTTATTGGTGCAAAACGTGATGTTTACGTCATTGAGAGAGGTGAAGCTCTTGGAATGTTTCCAAAATTCATCAAAAAATGATCTCTGGTTTCCAGAATTCGGTTATTGTCAATTGCAATGCATCTTTCTTTTGACGTTTCAGGCTTACGCATGTAGTGAGATATTTTGAATGATATTTTGAACTATATCATGTACTATAACTATACTACTATATATACTACTATAACTACTATAACTATCATGTACTTGAACTATATTGAATGTAGTGAGATATTTTGAACTAATGAACAACAAAAAGCGTTCTTCATGCGCATATCAGAATTAAATTGCTTCGATGCAAAATACTGTTCTGTGAAACTTCCTGCTGCATTCATATGCAGAAGCATCAGCGCATATTTTATCTTCACTGTTCATGAGAGAAATTGTCTTTTTGAAAACAGCTCGTGATGGTCATGATGAGGAATAATAATAGGACGCAGCAATATCGATATTAAAAGGGAAACATTTATGATAAATTTTCTTATTAATTGTATTCAAGTTATTTCCAATGAACAGTATAAGTACTGTATATGATGCATTTATTTTGGATATGAACTCGGCAATAAATATAAGACTTTTTAATAGTATGCAATGAATAAATTATTTGTACGCAGCATCAGTTGTAAATATTTTACAGTGCTGCTGCTGATGGGCAGCATATCCGTGTTGAATTTCTAATTTTTGCTTGCCATCACCAATGGGAGACGTCAAAAGCATCATCGATCTGCATCTAATTCTGATTCAAAAGCAATGTCATCCAGCTGTATATACTGATGCAGATCTTCGCATACCTGTCTCAGCAGACTTGGATTTTATGCAGTACAAAACCGGCTTAATGAGCCCCATATTTTGAAAACCCCAGCATATATCAGCTGTTACGTAAGTTATCAATTCTCTTCTATATATACAGTTCTGTATATAAGCGTTTTGAAGTAAACGTATTCAAATCATAAACCGACCGCTATTTTTCATCAGTTTTATACAACATCTGCATGCATGTAACCTTGCTGCTGAGGAACGATTTGAAAATAGAATAAGCAGCAGAATGATAATAGAAGTGAACTACAGTACAAAATGCTGTACTTGATTCGATTATTTATTATCATCCTTGAATGGACCAGCATATTTTACAGCGCATGCCAATTTGGAACTTGAGCTATTCTCAACGGTGGTCTATGTTTTTATATATAGCTTATATTTATTGAATAAGAATTACTTGTGTACAGGACGCACACAAGAATATTTACTTCATATGAAAGGTATACGTTTTATTGTTCTTTAAGCAGCAACCTCACTATAATTTATGATGATGGTTTAATTTTTGAATAGTGTACATCTCCTGCTTCATGCTTGAAGAACTTCATGATATAGATTTGTTCCTACATCCATTTTTATTAATATTTTATTAATAGTGGAAAGTATACAAATCTAAATCATGTATCCTGCGCATGCAGCTTTTCTTGAAATGAAAATGTAGAATATCACTCAAACAAAACTTTATGCATTATATTTTTGTTCATTTAAGAAATCAATGCATAAAATGTCCCTGCAATAGAGCCACTATGTTATATTAACCAAACTGTATTATGGAGAATTATTCATACTAACAAAGGCGTTTCCAGGTCTTTGAGGGTGCTTTTTTTTAAAGCAAGATTTTAATTTCGTATCTGAATTCCGAGCATATACTGTAGTAGTTAGCTAATAAATCTTAAATTTATGCCTGCTAGAAATAACAAATCAAACTTCAATTTTGATGGCGAATCGGCCGAATCAAAACAGCTGGAACCCTATTTTGAATACATTGGAATATAACTTGATTTTTTTTTTCAAATTTATTGCATTAGTATAAATATATACTTATTCTGCTGATGCATAATTCATAAAATAAGTGGGTATTATGTTGGGCAAAGCACCACTATGTAAACAAACTCTTGAGTTCCTTTGAGTTAGCTCCAATGAAATGACAGTTTTTTTCTCGTTTATAGAGCGTTCATTATGTAAGAGCGAGAAGTAAGATAAGCTCTCAGATACATATTTGTTGAAATACTGTCATACCCACTATTGTTTGATGAGGGGGAGGATATACAGTACAAATATGCATCCTCGGTCCAGCGGGATTTCATGACTTCATTGATCACAGTTACTGGGAAGATGGAAGCCACATGCTGTTGCTGGTGAGGTAAATGACCTAGATACCCAG
Organism: Notodromas monacha; assembly: GCA_905338405.1. NCBI lineage: Eukaryota > Metazoa > Arthropoda > Ostracoda > Podocopida > Cyprididae > Notodromas > Notodromas monacha. The sequence continues at coordinate 81,044 of CAJPEX010000276.1, forward strand.
ATGCCCCGAGGGGCCACAAAATAGCGGTGAGTCCTGGTGAACGTGGCGCCTGACTTTTCCTGCAACATCTTTCACTCAACAACGGTACATGCTGGCAATAAGGCGCGTTTGGCTGAGATTCACTGTTTTTGCTCTCCAGAGAAACATTTTCTCACAATACCCAAAATTTCAAGATTAAATATGATTTTTAAAGCTAAGTCGAAGTGGAAACATTAGTAGAAATATGCAACTAAATAGACAGAAAACCCAAACGCTGTTATTTGGTTATGTCCAACTTGATATTTCACAATTGAAATTTAAGGAAAAATAATCCATACTGTATTTACATGTAGTAATCATCATATGACTTGGCCAAAACGATAAATGAAAAAATTTTGATTCAAAAACAAAGAGAAAGATAATTTGATTTAAGCTGCTCTCATCTGCTTAAGGGCTTGGACTAATTCCTGCACATGTATGAATAATGATCAGTTGCAATACTTTGGTCAGAAAATAATGTACAAAATCAGCAGAATTAAAAAAATAAAATTCTCTCTAAGTAAAAAAAATTTGAGTCCCTCCAAAATTTCATTAGAGAAAGAGAGGTTCAAATGTGCATATTCAGAAATTCAAAAATAAAAATAAAAACTGACGAGCACTCTAAGTTTTATTCATAAAAAGTCCTCCATAGTTTGACATGCTTTCATAAATTGACTCCCTATAAGGATGCAAAGATATGTAACTCTTATACAAGTCATGTCACAGTCAAACCTTATTAAGACACCCCTTGATAAGCCAGCACCCTGGACAACTGCCAATTTATTTGCAAACAAACATTCCCTGATGATAATAGCATCGGAAACCCTGTTAAAATTCCCACCGCCATTTGCCAAAATTACTGACAACTCAGCAAATAAGCTTCTGACGATTATTTTTTTATACCCTGCTAACATGATTCAAGTTTTTGTGCAAGATCTCTGCTTAAAAAGACACAGATGACTTGATTTAATTAATGGGAAGGTCAAATACAATCAACTTATTCCAGTGTTATTTTGCATGTTCTTTATTGAAGAATAAAAATTTCATTTCATATAATACTTATTGATTTTCATATTACATTAGTACAGTGTTTTGTTGTTCTTCATAAACCGTCAACACCTTTAAACTTTCAATCCTGGTCATCGAACCAAAAAAACTTACAAGCAATTGAACAAATGGTGGCTGCTTATCACGGGTTTAGGGTTGACCGCACAGTACTGCTGTATAACATATGCTGTTTGATCCCCACATTCCTTTTATTCCTAATACAGTACTGATGTCCATCCCATCCACGTACCTACAATATCTTCTATAATTTCGAGTAACATTGCGTATTGACGGGTTTGTCTGACGAGGATTAATTTGAACATACTAGCTGTATTGCATGCTGTAATATGATTTGTGCCCCGGGAAAAGTGGATGACGGAAAAGACAGGACCCGGGAAACCGACTCGGGGGGAACAAAACTCCACTTTCTCCCCTCTTGCAGGTGGACGAGTGAGACAGTCGCCGGGCTCAGCTTGGCGTCGGTGCACGGAAATATTCCTCGAAGTTCCTGCAGACATTCTGTGTTCATTTTGTGTTCACATTATTTCTCTGATTCTCAAGCGTTGTGTATATATACAAATACCCATGAATTCAATCAACACGCAGTTCTGTTGCCCTTGCACAGATTTCAACTAGTAATACGCGTAAGACTACCTGAAGGAAGCCGCCTGTGGATGCTGTGAATAATACAGTACTGTACTACAGTATAATCAAACCTCTTCAAGTCGAACTTAAAGGGATCATCCGAAATTCGACTTAGGGAGGTTTTGACGAGTTATGTGAAACAAGAATTTTTGTTGGGGAGAAGAAAAAAGAATTGCAGGACATTGTAATTGGTGATATTCTATACTATCTATAGGACCTTAGATTTTTTCTGAAATATTGAGTTGGAATAAGGATGCTGAACTTCAAGGCGGGGGTTTACAAGTAGATATTAACATATTTGCCTAATTTGTCTTTCATTATTTACTTTCAAAGCACATCAAATTGCATTTTTATTGCTTTTCTCTTTCCCGTGCGTGTCAAAAAATATAACCATCAGAAGACCTGAAAATTTGAATCTCGGAGGTTTGAGTCTTTTAGATACGCAAGTATTGAGATTTTCAACTCATAGTTTCTAAGGGATTCAGATGTGGACTTCGAAAAATCCGACGAAGAGATGCCATTTGAGCAAGGGATGTGATTCGATATCCAGCAGGTTTAGCTGATGCATGCGTATCTATATATCTTTATGCAGTATGTGTACGTTATTGTTGTGCGTGGAGATACTGTAATATGATTCCCCGTTTGCTTTCATTTGAAGCAGAAAGCAAGTACTGTACAGTATGATAAGAATAGACATCTTCCTTCTACATAGGCTTCTACATCTTTTTTTGATGGTGATGAGACATGATTGGTGCAATTCTGTTCACAACACTCGCGATCATCCTGTGGATGGTGTACGCCTACAAATCGTGTTTGAACTGGCGAACTGCGGCGAATTTGCCTCCGGGGCCGCCCGGAAGTCGGGCATTCGTGGGCCACTATTTCCTGTTCAATTCGACTGCCCAAGTGCCCGTGAAGAAGCTTGCGGCATTCGCTGCTGACTTGGGATCCGTTTTCACGCTCAAGATGGGTTTTAGGAACCTGGTTGTGGTGAACGATTTCAATTCTGCCGTGTTGGTCTGCAAGGGCCATGATTTCCATGACAAGCCCTTCTCGATGCTCAAGTTCCTGCACAGGAACCGAGGTTGGTGCTCTGCTGATAAATCAAGTTGGAATTCATTTCTGAAAGAATAATAATAAGATACCATTGGCAGAGATTGCTAATACGCAGCAGGGTATACTACTGTACTATAATAATCATGGACACATGTTTGTACCCGTACTATGAAATATTCACGAATAAATTGAAACCCCTGCAAGAATAAGTTTTCAGCTCATGAAGGATAAAACCCGCAGTATTTCCATGGTTATTCATTAAGTTCCACTTGTGGTCGGCCCTGACCAATGCCCTCAAGCCCATTCAATTCAAAATTTAAAACTCATGAAATCAAAACTTGTTTATATAATCTCCTGGCCACTGAAAAATTCCCTCGAACCCAATTCAAAATTTAAGCCTCGTCACTAAATCAAATTTGTATTCGGTATGATCTCCATATTCGAAAATACAAGGCCTTTTTATTGAACTGGGGCTGAATTTTAGAAAAAAATATCTCTTCCAGAAAACCAAAACAAAGCAGATGAAACTTTTTTTCTGCTCTTCAGCAGGTAGGACATAGAGTAAATGAATAATGAACAGTTCTAATAATTTGTTGAGAAAGTAATTTTCTAATAATTAACCTACACGAATGAAGCAAAGTTCCCCAAATCAAGAACTCTAAAAGTTTAAAAAATTGATTCTCTTCAAATTTGACTCGAAGTATCACTACGGAAAAATCCCTCGAAAATTAAAAAATTCGAATAAAGTTGAACCTCTCTATACATAAATCAAATTCAAAGAGACTTGAACATTTGGCGGCATTGAAAGATTTTTAGTCAGTGAATTTTGCCTGATTTGTGTTCAGATCAATTAAGGAAAACGACATTCTGACCTGATCTTCAAGAGGGCTTCTTACTCATTAATGCGTTCTATATACCCGCAGTAATTTATGTAAGTCCTTGTGGAAAAATAATAATCAACATCTTTTCTACTGGAAAATGTGTTCTAATATTTAGCCACACACACCAAGTTCAATGATACGAAGGCTTTCGATAATATATGACTGGGAAGGTTAGAGTTGAAATGCTTGGATTTATAGAGGGTTAAACTTCCAGTTACGTATAATGTAGGACGAGTTTTTTTCAACTTATATAGAGTTTTCCCTTATTGGATAAGCCCAGCAACTGCATTTATGTATAGCTTCTTCATTGTTAGACATTTTCAAGTTTACTCAACTCGGAATGGTTTGAGAATTTTTATTCTGCTTTCGAGACAGTCCACTCCTTTTGGCTTAACCTATTGTACGAGTATTAATACCTCTATCGATTTGTAACTAATTTTCATATCAAATTCAATGCTTCTCTTCGCTGAAACAGTCTGAAAAATGCGATATGTACAGGAATGGTGAATGCAGAAGGTGATACCTGGTACACAAACAAGAAATTTTGCGCAAAAACGCTAAAGGAGCAAGGCTTTGGTGGACGTTACTCCGAACAAATCTGTTCTTTAGAAGCCAAGGACTATCTAGAACATTTGAAGGTACGGTATATCATGCATGGATTATTAATTGAGATATTCGGAGGTACTTCTGTGTTTTGAATCCGTATCTTTAAAACAGTTTGATTAATATATCCGCAGACGTGTTGTAACAAGCCGTACGATTTCACCCGTGATCTTTACGAAGCAGTCTCAAACGTCGTTGGAACATTCCTGATTGGACCGATTTACAAGGCCAAAAATCTGAAGGCGAATGTGCCGGAGCTCGGACAAATTTTGGCAGTTTTCAACCAGGCTGATCCAAGGGGAGCAGCTCCTGAACTACAGTAAGATACTGTACTCTTGAACATAATACGATACCTGATGCATGTAGAACGTTTTTCTCAGAAGTAGAAGCGATGGCCTGAAATGGGAATTTTCTTCAAAACATTGACCTCAGCTTATTATGATGAGGATTTTCCATTATACAATATACTGGTACAATATACAGGTGGTTCCTTACAATTCAACCTCCCGCAAATTGATTGATGGTCAAATTTGCAGGGAGGTTGATTTTCAGTTTGACCCATGACTCACAATTACACCTGCTTTGGCCATTTTTTTGCATTTTTTTTACTAATTTTTTTGAATTTCACAGTGCCTTGCAATTTGACTGCTCTGCAATTCGACCCTAGTTTGGCAATGGATTAGGGTTGAATTGCAAGGTACCACGTGTATATATATATGCGTCTTATAGATTTGTAGAAAAATGAAGATAGCCTTTAAAATCAATTAGATCACTGTGTGTGTTCATTAATCTTTTTGAGGTGCCATGAACATGTTTATTCTTGTGCTGTGCAATCTTCTCAGCAACATTAGTCACAACACATTAACAACAGAGTTGATGAAAAAACCATAAAAAGAGACGCACAAAATTAGCCTGTTTTGAAAAACTCGTTTCATATGTATCATAAAATGTGTTATGAATTTATATCCACGACAGTATCTCACTTTGTTTAAAAGGTATCAATATTTTGAAAACAATTTTTTTTTTCATATTTCTTCTAGGTTTTTGTGTTTTCAATATATTTTGAGACATTTGCTAAGTGGCGAGGAAAATATTTTTATTTCAAAGTGCGGCCTTTACTGAAATTGTCCACATGTTGAATAAAATGCTAAAATTACTTCTTTCTGCCGTGTGCTGCAGGCTATTGAGCTTATTGTCAGCAAGCACAAGGCTGCCCAAGCTGCTGATGGCATACATCAAGCTCAAGACTTTTGTCAATCAGTTGATTGAAGAAGCCCGGGCTGCCAGGAAAGATGGAGAAGATGCTTGTGGGGTTCTCGGGGCTTACATTGGCGAAAAAGAAAGGATAATGAAATCCAGACCGAATTCTGCGAATTTCTTCAACTGTTGCAAAATGTTCTGCCAGGATGCGAGCAAGGAAGATCCAGTGCACAATGGCAGCACGGAGGACTCGGTTCTGGCAGGTGATTAATTGCACGTTTCGTCCACGTAATTAACTCTAATTAACGGCACAATGACGTTATCTCTAAATTTACAGAATACCGTAATATTATAAAATCATGTCATTAAGAGTTACGGGACAAATCGCACAGCGAACACTCGCGTAATTTTTCATTTCAATTACTTTATTTTTAATTTTAGCGCAGGGAAATGTGTATAATTAATTTTTTGAAAATATTCTCTTTCGTTCAAATTTGATTGTATCGTACTCTACAATATTTTTGGATTCATTTTAAACTTAACAAACGAAATTCTTTTGATGCATTCTTCTGCACCACAATCGAACAGTGTGTGTTTCCATGCCAAAAACACGGAACTTTATTTGAAAGAAACAAATTCTTGGAGATAAAGAATGAGCAGACAGTTGTGTAGCCTCAGTGTGATATTTCAGAGAATCATTAGAAAGTTTACTGTGCAGTGAGAAATTCGTGATTTAAATGTTGAGCTTTTCTACCTTGCCCATCACAACGAGGATACGCACGCGTCCCCTTTTTTCTTCAAATTGAATAGATTTTTCAATTAACGATTCACGCTTCTTTTTAATAATGAAAATATTTTGTACACTGTGTAACTCTTCATCTGTTGAGAGGAGGAATGCATTATACAAGCGCCATTTCAAGAATGTAGAAATGAATCCAAAAATACTGTAAAATTCATGAAGGACAGAAGAGGATCAGGGCGAAATTTTTTTACACATTCCCCTGTGTTAAACTTGTATAAAAAATGACAAAAGAGTAAAGAATGAAAAGTTATACGAGTTGTCGCTTTTGGCAAGTATGTTCATGGATAAGAAGATTTCGTTCGATTAGCAATCATGTTACGTCAATTTATTTCATCCTTCGGTGGACAGAGGAAGCTTGTAAATTTCGTATACGTGTCAATATACTTTTTTAAAGAATTTTCCTGCCATTTTTGGAGTCTTCAACTTCTCAAAATTATTGACGCATCAATTCCAGAGACATTTTGTTTGCTCCTAACTTTATTCTGACGACAAAAATGCTAAAGAAAATTTATTAAAAATCTACAATGTATAATCTACATTTATTGGTCTCCTCCAATGAATGCTGGTTTATTGTGAATGCCTTATTGAAATCGAGGGTTTTCAGGAAATCCTTTTACGTAAAATAACATTGTTTTAAAAACGCTTTCAGAATTTTCAATTTCTCAATTTAAAAAAAAAGTTTCTTGTGAACGTATGAATGATGCATTGGAAATTATTATTTAATGCTGTAGTATGCTGGAAAGTTTATTTTCAGGGTTGATCGAAATTACGATACTGAACGTTTTTCGAATTGCGATTCATCCTCCAATACTACACATATACCGATGACAAAATTCAAACCAAGGTAGAATTTAATTTATTTTCCAGTGAAGTTGAGCTTTGCTGATAAGTACTGTATATACAGTACAGTATTAAAATATATGGAGAAAGCTAATCATCATAAAAAATAAATTGCCTTTTGCTTTTGTGTACCTGTCTGCATGATCTCAGTTCAAATCATGCTTCATACTTATTATTCAAGGCACACAGACAGTTTAATGTGCACTAATCATTTCAAAGTGTGCATAATTTTTTTTTTACTTGACAACCTTCATTCAAAAAAAATTTTATATATTATAAATTTAAATAAAAGCATTTGTCATGCAAATATATATAAGAAGCCAAAACTTATTCTTTTCCATGGAAAAATGTGAATTTGTACATAAACAAATAAGGTGTTTTATGTTTTACATTGGGATTTTAGATGAGAATCAGATGAAAACGGTGGCATCAGACATTCTGATTGGCGGTGTGGACACTATGACGTCAGCCCTCAGCTGGATCATTTACTCTCTTTGCAAATACCCTGAAATGCAAAAGCGGATTGCGAATGAAGTTGAGGCTGAAATTGGTTCAAAAATTCAGCCAAGGTTGATAAAAATAAATTGTGAATTCCCTTAATCGATTTATTTTTAATTTTATTTGTTTACTTTTCCTAGTTTCAGCGACAGAAACAGCATGAATTTCACAAGAGCTTTCTTATATGAAGTTGCAAGAATGTATCCAGCCATTGCTGCTCAAACTGTTTGCAGCAACAAGTCGGATCACGATTTTTGTTTCTCAGGTGATTTCAAAAAGTTTTGAATTCGGGGATGACCGGCAACTATCACAGTACCGTGTTTCATTACTTCAACAGATGGAATTAGTATACCCAAGGGTACACCAGTGTACATCAACATTTGGGCAGCACTGCGAGATCCACAAATGTGGAAAGATCCAAATGTTTTCCATCCGGAACGTTTTCTTGACTCAGAAATGAAATTCAAGAAACCTGGACATCCCTACAACCCTTTTGGATTTGGTATGAATTGAGAATCAAGTCACGCGCAAATTTGCGAAGAAATAAGTTTATTAAAAATAATATAGAAGGTATTCAATGTTGATTTTTTTTACATCAGGCAGGATATTGAAAAATTTTCGAAGACATTTTGGTCTAATTTTCGAATTATTTGAAATGCAATGCCTGTAATTAGTGTGAGTAGTTTCAATCAAATTCAAACTCGAATAATATTCTATCAACATGTAGCCTTTTTTGCCCGCGTTATTCAAATGCAGTAAGATTATAGCGGCTTTGAACATTTTAAATAACTCATCACAATTTTCCTTTGGCTATCATCGGCTATAATAATAGCTTATTTTTCTTCTATCATTTTTCTGGATTCTGTAGGTTCATTTGCCATAACCTGACTTTATTCAGCATAGGTTTACAAATTCTTTTATCTCACCCTTCACTCACGTAAATATTTCGCGCATTATAGTAAAGGATCATTTCTTTTTTAATCGCTTTTTTGTAAGCGTATCTTCGATCAGTCATGCTGTAACCAATCTAAAGAACTAAAAACATGAGATAAAGTCATGACTTCTCGTCTGCATTTTTCAAGGAAAACGGATGTGTCTCGGAGAACCGCTGGTCATGCAGATGATGTTCATTTTCACGACCTCTCTCTTGCAAGAATTCAAAGTGTCGTTCGCCGACGATAATGACACCCCTGCTTTGCAACCAGACGACGAGGAGGGAGAGATGGGCGTTAGTTATTTCCCACGTCCGTTTCACATTGTCTTGTGCAAACATCCCACGATCTGACAAAAACCAGGGGATATGTCGTGGACAGACGACAACCTCAAATGGCCAGTGCGGACGCTGCAAGATTCATCATAAAAAGAAAAGGCTCTCAAGGTTGCAAATAACAATGGGAACTGAGCTGTGACTCCAAGGACGAAAAAATTTGATCGAGAGAGAAGTTGTTCACGTTCAAGTAGCTCTAATACACTGTACTAATATTTGAATATTATTCTTGAATATTTTTTGATGGCATCGCGCGTATCAAGTGCATGGTTTCATTATATTCAAAACAGAATGATCATGAGACTTGGACAAAAGCTATGTTAAAAGAATGAACGTTTTGTCATTTCCTGGGCCAAGATACGCAAGAAAAAAATAAACACCAATTTATTGGGTAATTTTCATTTTCTTGGGCCTAAAATCATAGGGTGTTCAACAAGTTACTGCTGTTCAATTGTGGAACGTGAAGTCAAGAGCTGAAAATTGTTGGGTTGCTGTTAAACTGAAGTCTGTCAGAAAGTTTAACCGAAGAGTTTCAATCATAAAAAAGTTCAATGTAGAATGATGATAGTACAGTTTTGATTTCCAGCAAGATACAGTACCCCAACTCAGAAAAGTAATGCCTCTGGCTACACTACTTCCAGAGATCTACATCACATGCACCATTTGTCATCACAGGTGGACCCTCCCTACAACAAAATTCAAGGAAAAAATTTTTTTTATAGAGAATATCCATGATATATGGGCAGAGATCCATCAATGGGACCATAAAAATTCATTATTAAGAAAATATTGTGGAGAGTCCATCTGTATTGCACCATTTCAAATAGACATCACTGACATATTGCCACAGCACAGTCAAGTACTTAGTACTGTAGGTGTTCAGCTAGCTCATGTCATTTTTAATCAAAGCCCCATCTGAATTCCCTTGAAAAGCAATGTATTAAGAACCTCCCTAACTTGAAGTTTTCTCTCAAATCTCTGCAAGTCAAATTTTCTGCAGCCTTTTGGCTATTATTTTCTTGATACATGAAAGGTAAAAGCAATAGAACATGTAACTTCATGTGTTTTAAATGGAAGTGACAGAATAATTGGTCAAATGAACCCTTGCCTCCAAGTTCAGCATATGCTGTAAACTCATTACAGAAATAATTTCTAAGGCCCAGAATATCATAGTTATATTAATAATATCACAGAATATCATAGTTTCCTGCAATTATTTTATGTTTTCCAAAAAAATGCTTGTTTTCCTAACTAGAAACTTCTTCAATTCAAATTTTGTTGCTAGTCCCTTTAAATTTGACTTAGAAAGGTTAAACTGTACTATATTTTAGATGCACAAGATTACAAAATTTGTTGAGGCTATATAAAGTGAGTTAAAATTGTTGGGTATCAATGTTTTTCCATGTGGCAACTCTAAATTCCATTGTTTGATCAGATGGAATATTTACTGATCATTTTCATTTTTGGTCACTTCTTATGCACTTATGGTATGTAAGTGTTTTGCAGTTGGGTCAGTCCCAATTGATGTGGATGTTCATAAACAAATTTCTGTTTTCAGAAAAGTATTTTTCCCACACTGTATTTCCTGAGATGCTGGTGCCATCACCCAGCTCAAGGTTTTAATTCTGCAAACACTCTGGCTATTCACACATTCAGAAATCTTCCTCAATTTCTAACTTTACAGTCACCTTTTGGACAGTTGATGAATAAACCAGAAAATTGATTGATTATGATGTAGATGATTACTTTGACACTTTCCCATGCCATGAGGCATCTGTTCAGTAGTCCAAAAACAACCAAAAAATAGTACCACCTCATAGTTTTAAAGCAACAAAAGCTCCAATTTTATTTTGTTGTCGAACACCTTGGAAATAATCAATTTTTTGAGAGCACAGGCTGCACTCAGTGTACTGGTATCACAACTGATGCGTTTGTTGGACGACTTCGGCGGGAATGGCTGCGATCAGAACTTGACTTGGATTTTTGTCTTTTCCTTGACGGTTCAGAAGAAGCTTGCTTTGTTCCAAAAATTGCGTGAACTTGAGATTGAGTTTCTTCGACAAAATCCACCACGTCTTCGATTGGATAAGCTATCGGGGCTTTCCTAAAGTTGTCACCGTGGGCATCAAGTCGATCCATAAGAAATCTGAAAACCGGTGGAATAATAAAAAAAAAACTTGTACTGAACCCACATCAGAGCATGAGTTGATTGAAAGTTTTAAAAATTTAGCAATTTAAAAAAAGTGAACTGAATAACGTGACACGTGAATTTTCAGAATGGCAATACTTCGCTCACTTTCGCTCTTTCCGTCGTCTTTTGATTGCACGCTTCAGCTGCTGCAGATGAAATACGATCCTCTCGTTCTCCTAAAAACAAGGAAGTAGACCTCAAAATTATGCAAATGCAAAGATTTCGCAGAAACCAACCTTCTGTAAACTGGCGCACTTCTGACATATCCGTTCGTACTTTCTTTTAAGGCGTTCTTGTTCAACAGCAGATTCATCTTGCGAAACGTCTGTTGAATTCAATGCGTGATTTTGCGTTACATCTCGTGCACAATCACTTTTGCAGGGACTGCCTCGTGGACTTGAATAAGCGTGCTCCAGCTCAGGACCATAATTTTCCGGACACTGATCAACCAGATCATCTTCAAAATCTGAATCTAAACACACTCGCGCCATCTGTGTGAAAAAATAACTCAAAAACACAGATCAAGATGAAAAATGCGTCTTTTTTTTTTCTTATATGCCCGACTTATTTGAAGATCAAGGGAAATCAAGTGTTATGTTGGCAACGCACTGAGCCAAGTTCTAATCGTAAGATCATCAGAAACCATTATCCATTTTCAGGAGAAACCATTATCTCAAACGCAGTATGCCAGGACAAACACAACTTCATTCTTCTGCAATTATTTATTAGTCCATTTCTACTTTCATCTCCAGTGAATGGCATCTCGGTGATTGATGAAAAACAAAATAAATGCTTACACAGTATCGCAGTACAGTATTTTTTCTTGCTGCACTGCTTCGATCTCTTTTTTGAATTTGGCGCAGAAGAAACTTCATGGGTTGCTCGGAAACCCTTTTGTGGTTCTTATTTGATGCACAACCTGCTAGACTTATTCACGTGGATTCTGAAGACAAGACCACGTTGCCAACAACTTGAAAAACCTTGCAAAAAAGCTAGAAGCAAGTAAATATCAAAACTCTTGTAACAGCCAGAAGCAATACCTCTTTAGTCATCCAGCAATAAAAAAAGCGATCATTTGCGCTTCTGAATATTGCAAGAGCTGACCCGCTTTTCAACGCAGGGTAAAAGATTCTATCATTTGATTGCAAATGCGGGAGTTCACAATTTACTCAACCCCAGTCACCAATTGCAAAGCACTTGTGCTGCACGACAGACGGTTTGCCTGAGCAGGATAAAAATCGAGCCTCGGGAAATGCAATCACAGCTCAAGTAGAACAAATTTGGGAGTCCGGACGGAACAAGGGAAGCAGCGTTAGTGAATATGTATATAAAAGAAAAAAACACGTTTCATGGGAAAAACTGGTTGCGAATGCCACTTTCAAATATGTCATCCACTCTTGCTCTCTCTCTCTCTTGTACTCATCATCACAAAAACAGGGTCGGTAATGCGCCAAACAGAGAAGGAGATCATCACTGCTGACGTAGTTTTGGCGGCCTTCGCTTTGTACCTCCAGGCATCACTTTCGCAGCTGGGACTTTCTTCTTGCTCGCTGTGCGTGACGCGACAAACGCCGGAATATTCTCTTCACTCGGCGACGGCAGCATTTCTCTTGGGAAAAACTCGCGTTCAAACGAATTTGATCTCGCGAGCTCAATCAGATCTTCGTCCATTTGTTCCTCGTCATCAGTGACAGCGGGTGAAACATCGCGCTGAATCTGAATCTGCGGTGGCTTGCGGGCATTCTGCTGTCTCCTGCGTTGCTGAGTTTTCGCCACAGCCACAGGCGCTGAGGGCGGGGGTTCATCGTCAGACAGTTCAGAAATCAACTGCTGTCGAGAGTCGCCCTCGTCACCATGGGCCTCGGGCTCTGCAGGCAGGGATCGTCCTTGTGCAGAACTTGTCAGCACGCTTCTCGGTCTTGTCTGAACTGCGCCGAAGGCTAGCTGAGGAGCCACTTTGAGCAACGCTTCTGCGAGCGTTGCAGAGAGCTGTGCCACCACTCGAGAGCTGAGACTGACAATCAACACAATTCCTTGCCTGTGCACTCTGCCAAGGTAAATATCAATCTCGTGCGCCCTTTCATTGAAAAAGGGATGCACGAAATTCCGGTACAAATACGAAGAACCGCGGGTAGCAGGAGCTAGAAACCAAATGACTGTGAGAATCTTGAGTTCTTGATAGAAGGGACACCAGAAGGCTACGAACACATCGGCAAATGCTTCAGCCACGCAGAAAAGCGCGAACACGACCCAGTACATCATCCATTTAACGTATTCCCTGGTATTCTTATCACGGATCGCTTTGTAGGAATTGAAAGCTGGGTACAAAAAGCCGAGGGAAAGGATGATGAGTCTTGCGAACACAGCTGGAACCATTGCGTCTCGAAATCTTGAGCTCAACACTCCTCACAGCACATTACGCCTCACAAATTTTACGCATAAAGATTCCCACGGTGTCTGCGAAAGATGAAAAAGAACACACACACACGTTCAGTAGACAATACTATAGTGAGCTTGGGAAACGTTTCGCAACATAATGTATAAACTTTCTGTCATCAGAAGGTTCAATAAAAATATTGGATGACAGAAAAATTCTTTAATCTTCACGTACGACTGCTGCTTCCCTCAAAGCTCAATTAAAATAGCAAAACACATTCAATCAAATCAAATGTTAATAACACCACATTTTTCAAGGTTTTACTTAGAAAAAAAAAAAAAACATGCGAAGTTTCTCGTTGCTCATCCACGAAGAGCTCAAAACACTTTTTTCTGACTTTTTTGAAAAGACATACGCACAAATAGCACGGGGGATTCCAAAGAGTATTCAACATATTGAGATATTTGAATATTTCAAGAATTTCAAATTCACAGGAAGTTTGTCACGCCACGTAGACCAGATAAATTTAAAAATTTGGGGGTTTTCATCAAAATCCACTCCACAAAAATCTCCCGATTGCACAAGGTAATAAAAAGTTAGCACAGTAATCATACTGATTTGGTACTTCAGGAAATGTATCACAAAACACATTGACCAACATTTCCCCAACGTAACGCAGGTCTAACGCTTCAAAAACAAAAGGCACATAAGACTATTGATACTAATTTTCATTATGGAATGTTGACTCACACAACTCAAGCTCAGGATCTAATGTAAGACAAAATCATAAATTTCTTTTGTCTTATCTCCGCAGATCAACTTACAGAATGCTTGTACACCTTTCTTGTCTTTCAACCAAGAGACTAGACTAGAAACATAAAAAAATTGCATGCCTTGTATCACGACCGACTAGTTCGAACATTATTTGGTAAGAATAAATTCACTGAAGATTAATATGTTGAATGCACATTCAGTATAAACGTCATCTTCCCAAAGACACCAAAAATACCCCACAGAAAAAAAAACTAGGAAGAAACACTAAGGATGTCTGAGAAACGTTTCAGGAAATCAGCAGATATTGATCTACTGTCACAAAATTGTTAAAGCAGACTGGAAGCATGTTTGAAGAGGTACGAAAAGGAAGCTGCATAATTCCTCCAACTTCCGCAAAAGTCAGGCGTCCAAAAATGCTCTCTCATACACAAAAATGTTCCTCAAGCTATTGAATCGAATTCCATTACCGATGCAGAACTTCACGACTGGAAAACAATGCGTCGATGATTGCAGAAACGCCAAGGACGAGTACATTGGTACACCGCATAATGTACGTTTCACAAAATGAATTGGACCGATATCATTTTTTCTTTGCTTATTGAACCCTGTTTTAAACGATGGACAAAATAAGTAGCAATAGTGAAAAATATGAAGGAGTCCAAGAGAAATACGGCTGCCAGTTTCATTTTTCGAGTAGATGAAATCCTCTTCAACAACCTTGATTTAGTCATGTTTCAATTTCCCTTTGTGAGTATTTTTGCTTTTGGATCTTTTTTAAAATTCTAGGTAAATCAGATATCAATTATGAAAATGATGCGAAAATTAATGGAGATATCCAAACTTTTTGAAAAGGATCAGCCTTTCCATATTGCTTCAAATTACTAAATTGAAGTACTTTCTGGAGGGTGAGGAAACTACAAGTTATTAAGTTCATTAACTGAGACGCCATCGAAGCTTTGGAGCTCCATCAGATGCAAATACTGAATGCCTAACATTGTACGATTCCTGATTCCAAAGCAATGAAGATTCCACACAAAAAATAAAATGAAACACTTCCTCAATGCTGTCCCTTGTGAGGACGTTTCTTCCGATGCCTCGGCAACGCGCCATTTTTACTACTCTGTGTCTCAGCATCCTCGATCATTCCTTCAGCGTTGCCAATCAGGCTGTCTTTCATCCCAGTCCCCGACGTCGGAGTTTTCGGCCGGCCCACGGACATGCTCCAACGCTTGCTCTTCGTCGTAGTGGTCGTCGTCGACACGGAAACGTGCGTAAACGAATCCGTCTTCGGCGATCGCGTCAGAGAATAACTTTGCGTGGCAGAGAAGGATTTACTTCGAAGACAAGCACATTCTTGCGGTTGCCACGGCTCCAACGGCGCAGGGTCAATGAGAGTCTCCGTGGAGCGCGGTCGGTGTTTGATATCAAGGGCGTGTTGCGGCGTTACGCAGGCAGAAACGTGATGCTGGTGGCGGCACTCGTCGCCGCTGTCGTTTTCGACGCGGTACTGCTTGCTTTTCTGACTCCGACTGCGCCGCTTGTGGGCGTGGTTGTGATGACGATGCCGCTTTTCCGGGTTTGTCACGTGCGGTGGAGGAGGTGGCGGGATATTTTGAACCCCAGTTGCACCACGTTCACTTCCGACAACATCTAAAAAATAATATTCGAATATTTTCACGTGAAAAAAACATAGGATTCGCATTTGTTGTAGGGGAGAACACAAAACAGGCAAATAGGATTTGACACAAGCTCGAATTCCCATTCTTAACGTCAAAGTGGATTCCCGTATTTTTGTACAGTATATTGCGTTCTGTGGTGCAGTACCGACAATTCGAGAGGTTGGTACATACATTAAGGAGAAATGAATTTTCGATGCAGGTGTGGTAACACAGCCTCAATGCGAGAGACAGTTGAAAAAAGTTTCTCGAAACTAACATAATTGGATATTGAAACTTCGGGAGTTGAAGTACCACTGCGGGATCAATGACAAGAATGTTTTCTTCACTCATTGTCCTGACTTAAGCAGCTCAATCCTTACTAATTGACGCCTGTATGATGTTAAGCTTCAAATTCAGCGAGGATCAATAAGGGCAAACCAGTTTTCCATTGGAACATGGTCATCACATAACGAATATTCTTAACATTTTTCAAAGCACTGTACTGTATTCGGAAATAATACGACTGCCAGAAAATTCATGGATGACTAGCATGAGGAAATCAGAAACCTAAATAAACATGGTACAGAGCCTTTTACACCAAGTATGCCTTTCATTCTGGCGAGCAAAGACTTGAAAAGCGGTCAAAAAATCGAAATAAAAAACAGTAAAAGTTTTAGTGAATCAACATCTTTTCAAAAAGACCGACAAGTGAAGGACAGAACTGGAAATTTTCAAGAACTAACCCCAGTATTTTAGTATGACAGCATCGAAAAAGTATAATACTGTACCGTAATTTTCGAGCGCGAACTTTTGTCGAATCCTATTTACAGTATAAACTAAAGCCGAAGTCAGGGACAGGTAAAAGTTGACTATGGTAATTGACTACAGTACTGTATTATAAATTCATTTCCGAACTCTACTACGGAAAATGGGACATTCTATTCTAGCCGAATTGGCTGAGGATCAAGTTCGGAACTAAACCACTCAAAATGCCGCCCTCGTGATTTCGATGAGCCACAATAAGATTCAATAGTCAACGTTCCTCGGATCTTAGAACTCGAGCATCGAGACTTACACCTTGAACTCAAATCTTCTGGAAGGGCCAAGAGCCAAGCGACAGATGCTTCGCAGGTGCAATATGAAAGAAATATATATGCGTTATTCTGAGAACGCAAGTGCGTGACGTTCAAGCAAAATATTTTTGCCGTTAGAACTTGGCTCAGAAACAAAATAGATTACCAGCAGTCTGAGTAGAATCATCCTTTACAGCTTTGCCAATATCATGACATGAGCTCCAGCAGTTGAAAGATTTGCACTTGCCGGTTGGTGACTTCTCCTCGAGTTTCGCTTTCATCAGGAGTTTCAGGACACTTCTTCCGGGAAAAAACTGCTCAGCTTTATCCGACATCGGGGACTGAGTCGTTTGGCACACATTCTCGAGTTGGCGCCCACTTGCCGGCGGATGGGCAAGAGTTGAAGGAGCAGATTGATTCGGGTTCCGAGATCGTCTGCCTGGGTGAGGCGATGACGCAGCTGCGCCGGCAGATTTGTCTCTTCTTCGACGACTGCATCTCTTTTGCGCAGCTGTTTAGGCAAATAATTAGTCACGCGGCGAAAATATGGTCATAATTCACTAAAAAAGTTGCCTCGATTAATCAATCGGCTTGATCAGATTCAGCAGGATATTTATTACCCGAAAAGTCTATTAACCTACTAGTGATGCAAAAAGGAGAAGGTATACGGGCTATACGCCATGCATAATCCGTTCAAGATCCTTTGAAAATTTCTTCCGAAACGTTTAAAATTGATCTCTGAATGACTACATGTTTAGCACAAAATAACAGCAATAAAATACAAAAACAAGGAATCCTCCACATGATCAAAAATGATAAAAAAGCTTTTATAAAGAAGACAAATTATTCTTGAAGCCGCATTTTTGTACAGTTTCCGAAGGACGAGCAGGATACTACAGTACACAAAGTAAGGTATAAAATCCTAAGCAAAAATTGGAGACTGCCCAGGTTCTTTACGCAAAAAATACTGTACATGAGAGGTCCAGTATCCGGGGTAATGGAGCATTATTTCATTTTTTTCTCTTACATTGTAAAAATCAAAACGTAGTTCTTGGCTCCGGACTCGACTTCCTCGTTGATCGCCCAATGTTTTTTACACACTTAAGCAAGGGTAGGTAAATCGGATAACTCAGCGTAAAATAAAAATGTCATTTCGACTGCCAGCAACTATCTTCCAACAATAAATCATTGTAATTGACTAAGAACGAAAATTCATTAACCGGATTCCCAATTTCTGATGGCAGCGTAGCTCAGCATTTTCTTGACACATTTCATGTCTCCAATACTGTATTTATTGATTTTTAAACATTATGAATCGCTTAAAAGTTGAAAATTTTCAAGCACGCTTAAAAAAAATATTCAGTCAAAAATTCCACTGCATTTTGTGATTTTTAACACAACTACAGTACTGACGCCACAAGATCATCCGCTCAAAAATAAAATCAAAATATCTCACAAGCACTCACTGAACAAAACCTGTTTTTCCCGCTTGCATAACTGCTTGAATTCAGCTACGGCATACTGGAGTTTTTGAGTGAGAGTGATGTAGCGCATGTGCAAGTCCACACGACGAGCACAGTCTTCGTATAGCACCACCATCCGAAGTCTCGTAGACGTTTGAATCAAGGCCACCAAATCTTTGTGGTCTGCTCGCTCAACGTCAGTACCGTTGATGGAAAGAATCACATCGCCTAGAGAGAGAGACACGTTCGTTTTTTGTTTGTTTTCTTTTATTCCAAAGTTTGGTTCCACGGTCAAGAGCAACACTTAATCTTTAAGCGACGTGATTTCCTCACCAGTACGCAATCCGGCTTTATATGCAACTCCATTCTCGTCGACAAAGTCAACGTAGGTAAGTACTTCAACTTCTCCATCAGAATGCCCGTATTGAATACCATAGCTCTGGAATACAAATTAGGCGTAGTAATTTAAATGAAAAGCACAAGACAAAGTTCTCAGAAGTCCTGCGGGTCCCCGAAAAATTTTCTATGTAGGCGGAATAAATTTCCTAAAATTGCTTGGTGAGGGGTCCCCAGATTTGACATGCGTCACAATATCTAGGTCACAAAAATGCATGATTTGCAAATACTGTACAGTCAACCCTCAATTTAGTACCACAAATTTCTCTCAAAAACATCTCCCTCAATATTTTGTAAGGGAACCCGTGATTTAGTGCATAAAATTCCTTGACATAAAATACTGTATATTGCAATGAAGTACTGTACTGTGGAAAAAGTTAATTTGAGCTTTAAATTATTTCGTGGTGCTTTCTCTCTTATAAGACAGAATCAGCGGTCAAAGAATTCTGCGAAAAAGCTTATTTTACCTACAGTAGAAACCCTCAACCGAACCTTCCTCTCATACAAAACCCTAAATGTAGTGCCACACAATATGTCTGGACAAATGATGGGACTAAATTGAGGTTTTACTGTACATGTTAGCGTTGATTTACACGTTCAATTATTTTCATTTACAAATTAAATGTTTGATCAGACAGGAGGAGATAAAATTTCTCCATAATTAAGAGAAGGCACAAAATGTGTTTACATCCTTCGTAGGACTTCCGATGGAAGTTAATGGACGATACGCTAGACTTTGGAGAAACCCCGCGCGAATTATGCGTAGTTACCTGAAGGGTAAACCCGTATGAACCATTCACTCGTTCGAGAAGAACAGTACGCCGTAATCTTAAATCCTCAGGGTTGTCAACCACGGAACCCAGCGCATTGTTCCTCGGCACATCGTCCGCAGAATAACCCTGATAAATGAAAGCGGATATTATTCACGTACGTCTAGGGAATACTGACTGAAATTTCAATTTTCACCTGCATCGGAGCGTCCATGTACGGCATTGCATGACGGTAGCAATGCAACGATCGATCGAGGCTTTTAGATCTTGGCGGGGGATGCGCGAGGCATGTGTGCCGCTTCGTTAGAACTCCTATAGTTTTGTCTCTGCGTTTCTCAGAACTCATTTCGACAGACGATCTCTACGAGAGATCCATTCGTACCACAACGGTAACGCACTGCAACATCATGTATTCCACGCACATCCCCTTCTGAATATAAAAACATTTGTACTTCAAACGATTAGACAAACACAACAGTAAAATTGAAGTCTCGCCATGAATTTATCATCCCACTGCATGTTTCGTGCGATTCGGAAAACATTAGCGAAGCACAAAAAAAAGCATCAACGGTTATCCAACGTAAGTTCTCGACATCAGTACACAACGATCGAAATCTCTCCCTTCTTGAAAGAGAAATGAAGCCTTCGAAAACAACCGAAGGAAAATAATGGGGCGACGCAGTCCCTGAAGTAAAGCTCAGACGATATGGAACCTTATCGCTCGTTCTGGAAATGTTCGCACGGCTTCAAGACAAAAAAAAAATCAACCAAACACAAGTCAGGTCACGCGAAAAACTTTCACGTGGACAAGGCACCTCTACATCTAAAATATCGTCCATGTCCTCAACTCGGCTAAGTCCACGTTACATAAATACGTACGCATAAACGCAAGCTATCCACAATCGTTCCGATCCTTTCATATATAAACCGATTCTCAAAAACTCGAATTCCTGGAAGGAAAGACTCGCGCCAATTCGCGTCAGCCTGAACTTATAAAAATATCATCATAAACTCCGAAGGATGTCGTCATTTTTTTTTTCAAATTGAACTCAAAAGAATGTAAGCGCAGGAATCAACGTTTCATTTTCTTTTTGAAGAATTACGTCGAATTAGGTATGGAGCGGAAAGTTACTGCACTACATTTTAGAGAAGGATTTTCAATAGAGAGCTGAAGTCAAAAAATGACTCCCATTGAATCTGCGAGCTATCGATTCTTGTCAGAGACAAACTCCTTTCGCTGAAAATACAAAATTCGGTTGAAAATAAGTACCTCGTTTCAGGAAGCGGCCTAATGAACGTTGGCAGACTGACCACGCCAAAATGGTTAGAAAAATAAATTCCAATCGTACGATAACTCGTCACTTGTAGTACGACGGAACTACGTGAGCAGAACATGATAAAACTGTACTTACGGGCATCAACCGTAATGACAGAATATACTAGGTCTCTCGATGGAAAAGGCAATACAGTAGTCCTAAGACAGGCTTTCAAAAAAGGGAAAAAAGGAGAAGAGCATCTCAAGTAGATTGAGACTTGTAGCAGGAAAATGCACAGTGATGAGCATCTAATAAGGCTCGGAAACTCGAATGAATCACGCATCTTAAACCAACACGCTTCGAAAAGAAATGTTCGAGAATCGAACCATACTTGAATATTTGCTTCAGCAGCGGAAAGGAACAAGTTCCAATGAAACCTACGCCAAAATTCTATCATGAGTCAGGATTTCATCGAATCAGTTAAACAAAGCGCGGGAAAGTAGACCAATATGCTGGCGAAGACTTTTCAGACTGATTCTGAGATGTTGGTGAACTCTGACAAAGCCGTCAGAGGTTGAACTTGCTTCTTCTGACTTCCCTTTCGAACTTTGGCCTTTACTTCATCGGGTCGCTCACGCCTAACCAGCGGCTTCTTCTCCGGGGCTTTCATTTTCCAAACGACAATCGGTGACTGAAATTTTAAAATAAGAATAACAATAAATTCAAGCTTTCTTGAAGATATATTTTTGAAAATATTCGAAACTCTCCGAAACCATGACAAGAACAACTCACAACAATCGGATCCAGTCTCGGATACTTCGTCGATGCAACATAGCATGCCTTGACGGTCAAAACAACGGCGTTCATTAAATTCTTCGCAGCTTGAATCAAAGAAGTGGCACTATCCAACTGAAATACAGAACATATAATGAATAATATGAAAAAATGACAAAAATAACGCTCCTTCCATACCCCAGACACGATCAGCTCCCCGGAAATATTCTGCACATCCGCTTTCACTTTCGACGTGATGTTCAGCTGATGGCAATACAAAGCAATGCGTTGCAAATACGCCAAAAGATCTTTCTTTGTAGATGACTCCGGGCACTGATCCGCTATCTGTCGCGCAAATTTATCCAGTTTCGTTCCGGCTTCGGAAATCTTCTTAGCAGCGTTGATGACATCCATGGTATGCTTCAGAGGACCACGACCTCTGATAAAGCAATTAAAAAATCAAAATCTAAACCTCCTCGGAATTCAGAAACATTCAGCAAAACTTACCGCGTGAAATCTGTCATCTCCATCATTATCATGCACATGTGTTTCGCGAGTACAATGATATCATTCCCAGCGTCGTCCCACTTCGCCACTTCTTGATCGAATTTCATTTTTTCAGTGCGGAAGATTTCTACTTCAGCGGAAATCTTCTCCTTATCTTCTTCCTTCAAGGCCCTCATAGCGTCCTGCAGAATGAATCCCAAAAAATCAAGTGTTCTTACGATTAAAACAAATCGTTACAAAACCCACCCTGGCAGTCGTAACACCAGAAACTTCTGGATATTCGTCAAAATGCGATTCCGTGTGAATAGATGAACGAGAACGGGCGTCGATGTTGTACGTTTCGTCAAATATGACTTCTTCTGGATCCAAGTCTTCGTCAGCCTGCCAATGGGAGAAAAAAGTGATTAGAATGAAATTTGCGTATAAATGTATTCGTCGTTTTACCCGGTTCATCAGAACAGCCAGCCTTATTTCCCTGACACCGTCATAAACCAGTCGGGATGCGTCAATGAATTCGTTTTCGTCAACATCTTTCTGGGGATTTGCTGTAAGACCATCAATGGCAACTTCGACTCGTTGGGCGAAATTCGGCATTACTAGGGGACCAAAAAAAAAACCAGTTATTTAACGACGATTTGCACACATGGAAATTCTTACCATCATTCTTAAGGACACCAACAGCTTCCATGACGCGTTCAGTGTAAAGGCCAGGCTCATAATTATCCATTTCGGCTTCAACAACGGCGGCAACTCGAGCAGCCCGTCCTCTGATTGCTCCTGCAGTCCTATCCAATAGATCAGCATTTGCCTCTTGCAGCGCCATTACACACTTATTCACGTCTTCCAATATGTGGCTCTCTGAAAGAATAATTTAGATGCTTAACACATTCTATACTTCGTTTCAAATGAAGCAAAACTAACCTGACACCGCGAGGAAGTCATCGATCGTAGTAATATCGTCAACAGCCTCCGTAAGCAATCTCACATGCCTTTCCCAGGCATGGCGGAATGAGTCCATGTTTTCTTGCGCTTCTTTGGAACTTGGACAAGACACGAGAACTCGGGCAGCGTTGATGACTTCGGGACACAACGCTTCAATCTGGCTAGCAGCGCAACGAACCATTTTCACACCGTCTTCATTACTTGACATCGAACACGCCAGGTTCGCCACTTCAACGAGCTTATCCGCGTGTTCAGTGAAAACTTGCGCATATTTCTCCACTTCCTGTTCGTTTCCATTCTTCGCTGCCTCAATCAGCACCAAGAGAGGAACATTTGTTTCCAGAAAACTGAAAATAAATATGAACGTGATCATGTAAACGCCGGGAAATTTCAGAACAGACATGGAAACTCAAATCAGAAAGCAGCCTAAACTATGAGATTTTCCAAAAGCAGAGACAGCTTTCGGGTGAATCACACGGATTTATTATGCGCCATTCTGAACAGGTAGTACAGTAATTAAATTCGTGACAAAGGATAAAAAAGAGGAAAAAACTGGGTTCATCCAGACAAGGAAAAATATTCGGCGCATGGAAGATTCTTACATTTTTAGGGAGTTATTGAATATTGAGTCTAATTACGCGACGGAATTAGGAACATCGTCGAAGGACAATTTTTGTGGTTGTGGAAAATGCAATAGAACGTTACCTGTCTGAAACATGGTCAACCACTGCTTTGCGCAGCTGACGGCGTAGATCCCCGGTTTTACGGCACATGTGGTCAATGGCACGGCCCAAGTTATCACTGGGTTCTTTCTTTCCAACATTCGACATGTATTCACTAAGAAGATCTTGCAGGGCTTGCCGAACCGCATTACATTCAGCAACGATTCGTTCACGACGCTCATCGCGAGTGCATGACGAATCTGCCATTAAAGCCGCACCACTTATGATGGACTCGAGTCGCTCTTCCAAACTTGGTCTTGTTCGCACTTCATTGTAGGTCAGAGGATCCAGAATTATTCCATCCTTCGATGACACAATAAAAAGGTAGAAGGATTATTGGAAGGGCAGGAAAATAAAATTTCTTCGTTCTTCAATTTTGATGAGATAGGACTCTTCACATACGTCGAAATCATCCAATGCAGCAGCCAATTCTCCAGGACCATCATAGGGAAGAGCAATTTGACTCTGCGGAGTTGGTTTTCCCTGCGCAACGTCCGATATGGTGTTGACTGCTTGACAAACTTGCTTCATGATAAAGTCACGATTCGCTTTAGCGGCGGCAAGAGTTGGGTGCCGCACGTACGCCTGATGCAAAAGGACACACAAACACAGTACAGTATACGAATGAACGATGTATAATATATTTTCGCGAAAATACGATGCAATTTTTCGAAGAAGTGCGTCGGGCTATGAAAAAATTAAATTTCGGAAGAAACAATCGGGAAAAAGAACCAATTTTCTCGAGAGAAAATTACACGCAATGCCGAACAATATCAAAGATAGGCCGCACTTCCCGGTGAAACACAGCAATGTAAATATGCGAACTTCCAAGAATAAATAAAAAATCACCTTGGAAGCAGTGAGGAGCAACATCGAGTGCTTTTTCAGAACGGCTCTCGCAGCTGCCAAATCATCTCTAAGTCGTCTGTCTTTCATTTCCACTTGCCGTTTGGCTGCAGCATTCACTAAGTTTGACGCGTTCTTTCCGAAGGCACGAAACGTTTCCATCAGTTCTTGCTGACTCTTGACATTCCGAATGCGCTCCAAGTCATTTTCCACCATGTGCAATGATCGCATCAAGCAGTGCACATCAACCATGTCGGCTAATATCAGAAGACGAGTCACTGCACTCAACAGAGCTCTTGCGGCTCGAACCATGTTGCCACGCTTAAGAGAACTGCATGGATCATCCGCAAATTCTCGCGATGCCGAACTCATGGCTTGCCCTAGATTTCCAGCAGATGCAAGAGATTCAAAATGAAATGCGTCATAAACACAAAAACATAAAAATGCCCTTACCAGTTTTGCGAACTTCTTCAACTGCCGAGAGCATTTCTTGCTGAATATCCGGATTTTCGATCGCAATAGTTTGGCCTTTCTGAATGAAATTCTCGGTTGCTGCTTCAACTGCCGCAACTAGAACATGAGCTCGTTTCGATCGACCTTTCTTCTTTTTGGATTGCCCATTACTATTCACCAATGTGGTAACCTAAAAAATAAATCCACATTATCCAGGAACTCACCAACGAAAGATGAAGCACTAATTTCAAACCTGGACGACCAGCGGCTCTAAAGCACGCTGAACTGCCAACGTCTTAACTTCCAAATTCTCGGTGTTCCACTTAGAGAACACTTCTCCAGAGTCATTGAGCGACATGACTACAACAGCAAATCACGTGCAGAACCCAGACTGCAAACACTAATCCACGTAGCGAATAAAACACAATCTGAATCACATGAATCGAGAAGGAAATAAATAATAACAACGTGGGAGTCACTACACTACAGTACTGCACATGCATTCATGAAATACGTCTTGTGGACGAAACCTAGCGATCAACTTTTCCGTGCCGCACCGCATTGAACATAGACATGCATTCATACCTGGAAAACCAGAGGCTCGATTGTCTTCTCGACGGTGTTCGTTCGAATTTCCAAGGTTTTAGGATCCCACTTCATAATGCCTTTGAAGGGGAAAATATCCCTACCGTAAGACAATCCTCAACTCGGCATAAATGGTCACACGATTAGTGCCTCACAAACGAAGTTTTTGAACACATCAAATTACAGTATTCCACGAATTACATGAACGACTACTTCACGGAAATCCGCCACTCATTCGAACTGTATTCAATTGCAACAATTTCCATAGTCGTTATGGGGAATGTAAAAATCCTGGATTTATTTCCCCCACGACACAAATTTATTCCACTATCCCGCAAAGGTTCCTCGATTGAAGACCATACAATGCGATTTGTCTCACGTTGTGTTCAAGATCATGCAGATATTAGAGGTCAAGAAATTTTTACTCTACACATAATAAGGTACAGATATTGTTTGTGTGTGATTCCTTCTATTGTCCTTTATTTTCTTCAAGTCGCAATTTAAAGTCAATGAAATTATTTTTGATCGTTTTCATCAGTATACAGCATACAGCAGGGATATGGGAAATGATGAAATGCAACTTCAAATTAAGTAAAGATTTAATTTTATAAAGTAATAAATGAGATTTCCCCACATGGTGAGAATTGATAATTTCATGCAACATAAAATGCGTCGGCAGGCGAAAACCTGGAGAAGGACGAGGTTTAAAAAATAATTTGCCCCGCTTGTTAACGTTTCAAAGAAGCGCAATTCCCCTGGATATCGACATATCGGCGGATGCGGGGTTACATATAGGGATATTAACGTGGTTGGAACTGTAAGTGTGAAGTTAGTCACTACGGAATGCAACTCTCCGTTGGACTAGCCCAGGGTGCTGCGTCGCGCGGGTTTTCCTACGCCTGTCCTTCGCTCGCAAGCATTCTGCCGGCCGGCTGGGATGAGTTCACTTCGTAGTGGTGGGGCTGAGTGATCGGACATCGTTGAGGACGTCGACGTGCAACTAAGTTGAGACTGACAGTGGCGAGGTCAGCATTGATATCGTGTGAATCTCTGTCAGTGGCAAGCGAGCCAGATATGCAGTGTTATTCCGAATGTTTTCTTTACCATTTACTGACCGAATGATACGCTTAGTCAGAACGATCCGGAACATACCCAATTTTGTTTAGTGTAGCCGGCCTTATCAGGTTATTTTTCTATCAAACGTACTATTTATCCATTTATAGAGCACCTAAACGCCCAAAATACTCGGGTCAAAAAGTCTATTGCAAGGCAATGTAACCATTTACGCTTGTCCTCAAAGAAACGATTGCATCCTAGTGCCTTAGTAGACGGCGGGCAAATTTCGCTGAGAATTACATGGTCCCTAGTTTTGGCTATTCCGGACCGTTGAATATTGTAGGAAAGTGTTGAACGACTTGGCGGTCGTGGGAGTCAGCGTGCATGTCCGAAGTTGATCTGACCGCGATTTATTTACGTCCTCTATTTTTATCGATGTGAAGGTGGCATTGTGTGACATTCGAAGTGTGCGCATCTGAACTTGTGAGAATTGGGAGCTAATTCTAGTGTCGCGTGGTCTGTGTTACCAACTCGCGCAAGCTGCTCGAGTGCAGTAATCGTTGTCTGCAAAGTCTTTACATCGTGTGTAATCTGGCGGTTCAACGATCGATTTTCTTCTGAGTTCAATCCTGGTGAGTCATGTGATGAACTCAAGATTGTTGTTGGATTTTAAATCCTCGTAGATGATAGTTTTGCTGTAATTTATGTTCAGTTCTTTGAATATATCTTAACATGCTCGCAACATTGATTTATTGTGATCTTCGTTTCACGGATGTCGATGGCATTCGATGTCGAATCATTTATGGGGATCTTCGTTATCATTTTATCTTCGTTAACTTGGAGGCTTGTGAATTATTAAGTGGAATTGAGTAATTTATATTCACATCACTAAGCGCCTGTAAGTCTTTGAAGTGTGTCGATAGCTTGAGGTGAAGAACGCTTGTTTGTTGCGTTGAACGGATCTTGGAAGTACCTGTACAGAAATGCATTTCATTTCCTTTTTTGCCTCTCTGTTTCGCAGGTGGGATTACGATGCTGAAATTTATCCGTGGCAAAGGCCACCAGCCGTCGGCCGAGCGAGTCCGACTCCAGAAATTGCTCTTTAAATTTAGAAAGGTACGTTGCATCATTTTGATCTATTGAGCGTCTTCACGAATTTGGCATATGAAACGAAAGTTCACTTTTGCGGATGTAGGCCGAGTATCGTGTTTTATACATTTACTGCAGTTGAAATTCATCCGTTAACGGATTTCTTTATTTCGGTTTCTCTGGGAATTGAATACGAATGCACTATTTCTGAAGTACAGTACGAGATGAATTACGGTAGAATATTTGGTTTTTCGTGCCTGTGAATCACCGACTTACGGAATTCACGCGATTATTGGCCGCAATCTGATTTTTTCGTAGTAACGAAATTATGCATTTTTGCTGGGAAAAATTGCATATCCAGTAAAATGAAATGTGTAACGTGTATGGTGGAAAGATTAAACATGCTAGTTTAAAAATTCACGGAATACCGAAATAACCTACAGAAACTCTCGAAGAATAGCCTGGCATAAATTTTGGGCGTTTTTGTTTTAGTTACCATTTATTTTTCCGACTTTATCTTTTTACATCTTTAGTATACCCCGCACCTTAATTAAAAAGCCTCTGTTGCGTGTCCTCGAAAATACCGAGGGCAGGCAGCACCTGAGTATTTCGGTGCATTTTATTTTTGTGTGTGGGAAGAGAGCCGTACAGTAGTTAATTGCGCGAATACGGTAGTCGCGGAATTTCTCATCTGAAGCGCTTTTGAAATAGGAACTGGTAGAATTCGCAGAGATCGAGCAGTTTTAAGAGATTCAGGGAAGCGTTCCCGAGTGGGCACAGCGTATTTTCGGCTCTTGAGGTGGCCAGATTAGTTTGTATATTTAGGAGTCGCGATCGCGTTTGTTGATTTTGCCATCATTTGTTTATTTGCAGACCGTGCAACACGGATTCCCGGGGAAACCATCGGCGCTCGCCTACGACCCGTCCTTGTCGCTTCTCGCCGTCGGCACGAAATTCGGTGCCATCAAAATGTATCCTTTTCAATTCTCAACGCCATCTTGGCTACTTTTAAACACGTATCGTACACGTTTGTTGGGCTAGCCAGCACTGATCCGTAATCCTAGTTCGTTGTGTTGCACAGAGGCCAAATCGGGTCATTGACACTGCGAACGGGGTTCCTTTCATCGATAGTTGAGCTGCAAAAGTTCAGGTAACGAGGGCGCGTGAAAAGATTCGATGCGATGCGTGCGAACTGGGAGCGTGAACTGTCTGAAGAAGACGTCCAGTCTATCTTTCGAGCAGTTTTAATCGCAAGTTCCGTCTGGAGAATTAAAAAAAATGTCTTCTGCGTTCTTTGTTGGGGGGTTGAAGAAATTTAAGCTTCGGAGGGTAATACTGTACACTGTGTACAGTACAGTATTTTGACCATTCCCTGGTCGCAGTTGAGAGCTTTACTTACACTAGCTGAAATTAAAAGGAGATGGGAACTTTTAAGCGCACCCATTACTTTGATCATGTCGGAGTTTCTCGCCACCCTTGCCTAATTTTTCGATTGTCAGACTTCGAAATTGCTGACGAGTATTTATAATGCTTGAAAAATCTACATGCCGTATTTTCGCGAATGTAAGCAGTAAAAGACCCCCCCCCCCCCCAACTAAGGTTTACATGCGCGAAGTTGTATTATTGGGCAAACATAAGCACCCACTTACTTTCCTGGTATTCTGACTTTCCAGGAACCTAGAATTTCTGACCAAATTTAGGTCTTCGCTACAAAAAGAAAAACGGTGTCACACAACCCTTGCTCTTCCCCTTGAGTCAATGACTCATACATCCTGAAGTGCTAAAAGCTGATCGATTATTGATCATTTTCAACTGCTGTTCCAAAGGAACTGAAGAAAAGAAGCGCTCGTTGTTTTTTGAGCCGCGAACAAGGAATATTTAATGACAAACGCATATTTATGCAAATTGCGTAAAAAGTATGTGAATGACATAACCTCCCTCCGTTTTTGAGCGTCTGAAATTGGAGAAATTAGGGGGCTTGTATTCGCATGGATATGATTATCCATTATTTACCTTATCCCTAACAACCACGTTCCAATGAAAAACTAAAAATTTCCAATTTTTTTATATGCTTGAAAGTGGCTTTAAAAAGTTATTCGTCGAGTAGGATGTCGATGGTTAGGACAGCGATTGATGGTAATCATGAAAGATTCTGATCCCAAATTTTTAAAATGTACTTGAGCTACTGAATAATAAAATGCATGGACGAAATCGTTGAATTGTCTCTTGCATCTGTCAAGAAGAGCAAAGTTTTCTCATTGATTTTATTGCTATTATCAGAGGAGCTAGTGTGCGTTTAAATTTCATTATTCTTGTTTTGATCAGGCGGAATCGTGGTGGTAAGTTAGAAATATTACTGAAACTTGAATGCTGTGAAAATCCTTCAGTTTCAATGCGCAAAAATCAACCATGTCAATTTAGGGCTAACGGTATTACCGGCGGGGCTGAAGTGCTAAAAAGGGGATTTATATCCATCAGACACGGCTAAGGATGTCGTTCTGCCCATTTCTCTCCTTACCTTTTGATCAACTCTGGCAACCAGGTTCGAATAATAAATGCGAGGAGAGAAAAAGAGAGAGAGGCGTGGAGGATTGTGTGCATGCGCCCGCGAAGTGCATCAGACCCAGACGCCCGGCTGTAATGAGCATTTTCGTTCTCTGTTAGATTCGGTGTTTGGCGACGGATACGAGTCGCGAAGAGGGGGGGAAAAAGAGGTACTGGCCAGGCTAGCCAGACGGGGTCCGAGAGAGATTAATTGATCCGTGAACTGCGCACTGGCGTGTGGAAGCGCGGGGTGAACGCGCAGCAGCGATGGCGGTCGTGTCCTCGGCCGACGCGCTGGAGCGAGACACCCGAGTGAGTGGCTCCTGTGTGCGCCTCTTGTTTGACCAGACTTGCCAACCTTTTTATTTTATTTTTTAAACCCCTTCTTTAGCGAAGTTGGGAAATTATCACAAAATTGTATGCCCGTGAGCACTGCGAATTTTTATAAAATCATATTTTTGAACCAAGATCTAATTTGAGAAAAATGGATTTTTTTTTCTACAGGCAAAAAAATCCTCACTGGGTTGGGGTTTTCTCTCACCCTTGTACCATATGATTAACATTGAAAATTTCTCAAGGCAAATGCTTCCCAATTTTGGCCTCTACATCCCAAGACCATTTCTGTGGCCTTTGGTCAAAATGAAATACACTTGCTTTTTGGAAAAATCATCCTGACTTTGCTGCAAATATATGAGAATGAAATTGTAATAATAAAATGAATAAAAAAATGTTGAGTAATCTAGGAAATCTTGAATTCCTGACTTTCTGAAATTCCTGTAAATTCATGGTTATAAATTGAAAGATTACTGTTCCTCTCTTTCCCAATTTTGTAGGGGCCTGCAGATGCACTGTACTGTAATTGGTTATTTGAACCTTTGTCCGTATGGGGGAATGTTCACATGTTGGTTCACGTTTTCCCGTAAAATTCAATGGTAGCACATTCATTTGGTTCTCCTGTATTTTTTACATTTTTTATTTGGAAGAAAGTCCCCAACGCCTTGTATGAAATTAATTTACTGACAAACCTTTCTTAAGAATACGTCATATTTTTTAAAAACTCTGCTTATGTGCATGTTTGATATTTGAAACAGTAAGTTCAAGTAAAATATGAAGCAAATTGATAATGAATTTTGATACCTCGCCGTTAATTCATTTTATTTTCATTCTAACCCAGATCTCCCAAGCTTTTTTCCTTCATGATAAGTTCTGTGTTCCTGTTCACTCATGAGTGCTCAAGTGAAGGAGACCTGTCGTTAATCTCTGTTAATCTCTGAAGCTTCATCTTGTAGTTGGGTTAGTTCTTGATGGTTTAAAAAATGTTTTAATATGGGGATAATGCTATTTTTTAAAACTTATTTTTACGTGAAAAGTAATTCACCATGCCAGGATGAGCGTATCAGTAAGGAATAAATGTACAGTACATCGCGGATAGTTTTCCTGTAATGTTGTGCTTCAGGGAATTTGACCTAGGAGTTATGAGCAAGGCTGATGAATTGTTGGGGGCTACGTTATGGTTAGTGTCAGTAAAATCGCCCGGAAATAGTTTGCCGTAAGGTGAATGAGTTCCATCCCTGTGGAATTGTTCTTGCAGATTAAACGTATTAATTCTTTATTTTGTTCACAAAATTGGGTAGAATAAGAAAAAAAGGGTATAATTCTGTATTCTCTTGCATTTAAAATTTGTCAAATTCGGAAAGGTAAGCGCGCAAATTTATCAAGTTTACTTAAATTACACCGAGTACTTACCAATGTTGAATTCAGATTTTATTTTTAAAACATAAACAGTATTGATGTTTCCCAATGTCTTTTTGGTGAGTGTCTGGAATAAATTAAACTATTTACAATGCGCCCTTGAGGGAAATAGCGGTACGAAGATCCGAGTAACCAAACGCACGCAGGAATGAATCATTTTCGTTATGTGGGGAGCCACTGGACAAAGTGTTTTCTGCGTATCGATATTTTCGTGGTTCCTTTTTTGTCGGATAATGTATGTCGGGTTGTTGTTTTCTTGAATTTTCAGTCGATCACAATTTTATTAGCCTTGAAAACGTCAACTTGGTTGAGCAGCTACACCAGTCAGACCAGTGCTCAGCGTATAGGAACTAATTCAACTTCTGGGGTGTGTCTGGTGCGCAACCCTTCTTCACCACATGAAGCAAATGGAACCCGGTCGCGCAGCTGAGTGCTGGGTTGCGCAACGGGTTTCCCAAAAAGGGGGGAAGAGGGAGGGGATGTTCCGTTACGTTTCTCCATTCCCCCTCTTCCTACGGAGGAGTTATTTTTGAGTTAGCGAATTTGAGATCATCGAGTAACTTGAACCAGTACTTGGCATTTGCCTCGCTTTGATTCAGCGTTTGCAAAAAGCAGTACGGCGACGTTGACCCGTTTTCTGTGTTTGTGTGTATGTTTTTTTTAATATTCTTTATTCTTGGTGAACATTGTTGGCTATTGTTGCCGGTGAAAATAGTTCACAGTTCAACCGTTATTTTGACCAGCAGGAAGTAACGGGAGGTTTCTCTGGACAAGCATTTTCTCGTTCAGCGATACAAAGCATCATTTCTCTGATCGACTTTTTCAAAGATGCTATACAGGGGGGGATCGGAAAAATATTGACAAATATCTGGGAAAGGGGGGTCGAATGAACGCAGAGGACAAATGAACGTCAAATAACTGACTGGTGAATTGCTTTCTCAACAAGCTGGTTAATTAACTTTCCATGCTTCCATCTTTTTGGTACTGTGCAGTGATGAAGTATTTTGGAATATACGAACGTTTTAATATTTTAATTCAGTATTTTAAAACAAACGATTATTTTACGTTACGCAAGATGGTGGAAAAATAAAATGAACCGAAAAGGAGGAACATTTGAGATGTATCCACCCAGCAACAAAAAAAAAAAATTACTGATAGACTCTCCGCAACGATTTTATTTAAATTGTCTCAGTATATTTTCTCTATATTTTGTTTAAAAAATACGGAACAAAACTGTATTCACAATTATAAAAAATCAAATATCCACTTTCAAAAATAAACCCTCGTTAACCTGGCGCATATCGCATATTTTATTACAGTATTATAACACAGGAGATGACTTGAAGAGGTTTACGAGAGTTGTCCTAATGATGCATGAATTTAACAATTTTCCAGTCTTCCAAGGAATATTCCTTGGCTGTCTATGATCATAACTTGAGGGTTAACTGTTTTAATTTTTCTCACTTCATAGCTCTAGAGTTATTTTAGCTTGAAAAGTTGGAGGAGTTTGCTTCGGGGCCACCCGGTATAATTCTGCCGGAAAATCGCGCAAATTCGATGAACAGTCCTTTCGAACACTGCAATTTAAAGGGTCAATGCTCGGCTGAACCCTTTCTCTTGTTGGTCGTGGAAATTCGCGTATCTTCGCAATCCTTGATAAGCGTTGTTAATTAACCGGCGAACCGTATTTTCATCTGGGTCAGAATAACGATTCGTAACCTGCTATTTTTGAGGTATAGACTGGACGCTTTCGCATGGGGTAGCAATCTTCGTGATTAGTGATCCGCGTCATGCAGTTAATTGAATGTGTCTGCCGAGGTCAACAACCCGACTGATTCTTCAACCCTATTGTCTGAAGGCGTATGACGTAGATATTTGAATATATTTTTTAATATTTACAATCGAAGAATATGTTTAACGGGACGTGCGTTCTGGAAGTCGACGCCGAGTTCTACCCTTCGGAAATTAACTTCAACTGGATTTTTCTGAATGAGTTCGAGTGTGTAAAGTTCGGTAATAATTCTGGTGGTTTATCCGTGAAAGATGAGAAGAGCATTCTCTAGAAGTCAAGAAAACCAACAAGCTTCTGTGCTTACATGATTATATGCCGTATTCTGAGTTGAGGTAGTCATTGAAGAAAAGAGAAAGTGTATAGATCACTAATTAGGTTCATCTGTGTTTTCTATGGTTGAAAATAAGCCGATAAAAATCGCTGACTGCATGTAGTTTGTGAAATGTCAAAATTTTAGTACGATATTTGAAATTTTAGATTGGGGTTGTGAAAAATTGCAAGTTTTAATGAAATAGCCTTGTAAAATAACGGAAAAAGCATCTCGGATGCCTTCCTTGTGATGGAAATTTGTCTTTATTTTTTCCCCTTGACATGATGTATTCTCCTCTACGGTACTTGATCATAAACCACGCTGGAATTCACTGGACGATTTTTGTTCAGGAAGGAAAAATTCTTCCTGGAATACTGTACTGTAGTATTAAATACATACGTTGATTTACAATTTTGATTTTCCTTCCCGCAAATTTTACGGATGTGCGAAGTGAAGGTCGTGTTCTGAATTTGTTTGAGAAGGCTCGGTTTATTTTTTCTGATGTTTCAAACGGAAAGGGAGATGAACCAAATGTTGTTCAATATTATGGCAGTGCATATCGTATATGCGAATTTATAGGCCGCAAATTTGGTAAAGTATTTCTTCCAAAAACTGAACGATAGACGTTTATGAATGCACAAGAAATGGAAGATGATTTTTTACTCACGGGAATGCAATAGGGCTCAACACCATTCGAGTTTTTGCGTTGCTGAAATTTTTGCGAAGCTTCGGGCGGAAGTATTGTACATCATTTACTGTGAAGAATAAGTTGCAAAATGGAGGGATGAAATCATCGAAGTGATTTTCATAAAATGCAGATACAGTACAGTATTTTCTTTTCGTCGTTTTGTGGTGATCCATGGGCAATTTCAAGAACTACTAAACTAGACCTGACGCAGAACCTGTGATTGAGCTATCACAATGCATTCCAAGCAAGATTTTGTGATAAAATCTGTTTTTTTGTGTTGTAAATTCAGCATAGATTCTTATCACTAAAAAGAGTTCTTCATGTCTGCTCTTCATGTTTAAAAAAAAACATTTTTGTTCAAAACTCCAACATTTGGTGAAGTGAGTTTTTTATTATTGTGGCAGTGATGCGCTAGTGAGCACCTTCACAGAGTTTTAACGCAGTTGCTGGTTGAATGCATCCGTTTCGACCAAATTAAGGAGAAAAATGGAGTGATCAGGAAACCTGAAAATGATGGGGCATCGAGGAAGAGCCTGCAGTGTGAGAGGGGTTCCAAAATTCTTGAGATGAACGGGGGGTGGAATTCTGCTTGCCTTACAGTATTGCCACTGGAAAAGATGTATTGTTTACCGTATATTGTACTTGTACTCATACTGTATTTAGAAAAAAAAAACAGAAGACGGAGGGTGATTCCAGTTCGTCGAGAACTAGGAGATGATTGATTCTTCTGCCTGTCCGACTCCAGAAGCGTCTCCAAAGTTTTTCGGTGCGCCGGTCAGGGGAAAAAACGATTTGCGCACCACCGACCCTGTGTGTGTGTGTGAACTTTTTTTGAGTGCTGTCCGCCTTGCGTGACATCAAAGTCGCCTCAGCTGAAACAATGGAGCCGAGGGACGTTGGTTTGGGGGGAAGTAAGTAAGTGAGTAAGTGAGCAAGGAAGGGCGAGATGACTCAGGCAAGGTGTTCCTTTTCGCGTTCGTCTCTTCACATCTGTCCCTGGTGTGTGCGCCGCCGCCGCCGCCACTGTGGTGTCCCTCCCTTTTGCGAGTTGCAAGTGCGGGAGTGAGGCTCTCCGTTTCCGCGCCGGTGCTTATTGTTGCTTGCGTGGGAGCGGACCAGGCGCTGTGTGGGAAACACCACCGGCACAGGATGACCCGACCTGCGATGGTGTTTCCGAAAGTCTGCAAGTATTGCCTGTACAGTACTGCCGTATAACGCGCGTGAATTTTTTTTTCATGAAACACTTCATTGAAGCGGGAAAGGTTGCGCGTGATAAGCGAAGACGAATTTTGAAAATTTCACGAAATTTAGGCGGGTGTCGTAGGTTAGTCACTTTGGGGGAAAGTTGAATGTTAAGCGGATTTTTCAGAGCTAAATTCATTCGAGAGAGTCCTAAAAGCTGAAATATGACAAATGCTGATGTAAAGCAAGAACAATTCAAAATCAACTGAATTCAGGTCTACCTTATGTTTAATTTTGATCTTCTGTGTGGTTTCTGCACTACAAGTTTGCACGGATTCAAAAGTTGGGAGCCTGTCTTTGTAGGGGACACATTTTCCCATAGAATTCAGGCTTAAAAATGAGATGATATACGTCTACGCGACCTATTTGAAGGTGTGTGGTACGTAAGTACAGTAACTACAGTAATCTTATCTTCCCCCGAAGACTTCATGTAATAGTTCATCAAGAGTTGTATACCATTGCTAATGTACCGTATATCCCAACCTAATGAAAGACTCATAGGAAAAACCTATGCCATAACCTAAATTTCTTCATAAGGAACGAAGAATAAAAAAAAAGTATTTTCTGTA
This sequence comes from Notodromas monacha, assembly GCA_905338405.1. NCBI lineage: Eukaryota > Metazoa > Arthropoda > Ostracoda > Podocopida > Cyprididae > Notodromas > Notodromas monacha. The sequence continues at coordinate 117,730 of CAJPEX010000276.1, forward strand.
TTGAAATTCTCCTGGCATAAATTTCAGCAAGTATTGAATGAACCGTTTCAAATCAAAGGAACAAAATTGGGAAAGAGAGGAACAGTAATCTTTCTATTTCGAGCTCTATGAATTTAGGAATTTCAGAAAGTCAAGCACTCAAGATTTCCTAGATTGCTCAACATATATTTATTCATTTTATTCTTACAATTTTATTCTAATATTTTACTGGCATATTCAGGCTTTAAATGTTTCTAAAGTGAGATATGAGTTTCTGTAATCTAGGAAATCAGAGTATTGTAAAGTACAAGTAAAATTGTGGTTTAACTGATAACCTCGTTGCATAACTAAACTCATCATTGAATGGGATAGTTTTATTATGTAGAAACCCATTTTATCCTGATTGTAAAGTTAGATGTGAAAAACGGGGTATTTGCTTTGGAGAAACAGGGTTATACCGGTATGCTTCCACCACTTTCTGATCATTTTTAAGAGCCACTTATATTTCAGAAAATCAGACGGTAGAAAAGGTATGTCTGTGAACGTGGCCTTTTTTGTGTTGAAATGATGAAAGAAAATTGTTTCTGAAGTAGCAGCTACTGTATGCGAAAATTTATAGCTGTACTGTACAGTCAGTTATGAAGTTTCCACCAGTTCAAGAACTTTTGATAGCATCCTCGCACGTATATATCGTACTGTATACAGGTATGTGTGAGGTTGGACCAAATCGTGCATTGACTTCGCCGGCTGGCTTCTTCGCTCTCTGTCTAGCTTCTTTTTTTTTACTCTGCCATATTTTTCAACGTCCGCGTTGAGGAACTGTCCATTCGCATTTCCCGGAATGCCGTCGTCTCTTGCCAAGGATTTTCACGAACGAGCGTGAAGGAGGGGAGAGAGAGCAAAATGCACCACCTCTGTTGGGGCGAAAAAACCGGAATCTCGATTAATGGCGGTAACGCCAACAGCGGGTCGCCTTCAGCTTTCATTTTATTTTATTTTTGTTGCACTGAATCTTAACATTCGAACCTCCCGCAGTGCGATTTCCTTCCTGTAACGGGAAACCTAAGCAGAAAGCTTCTTTTGATCCATGAAATCCATTTTGACTGCTTTTGCAGCCGTATCCGAGCCTTTGAGAAGGGTATGAGGTACACTGAATTAAAGCGCCGCACGTGTTCTGTTCTCTCCCCTTCGTGAATTTCTCTGAGCTACACTTGCTGGCGCGTGATGGACTTCACTGTGCTGGGATTTCAACACTGTTCTGTAGTGAGAATTTTGAAAAGCTTTTTGGGTGAATTGTACCAGCCGTTTTTTTTTTAACGGCTACAGCAGTTCTTTGGTGTATCGAAAGAATGTACAGTGTTTTGGAAGTTGAAATCATTTGACAGAATTTTAATAAAGAGCCTGGTAACATGGTACATGTGATCTCTTTCTACAACAACTTTCAAGGGACCAGAAAAACTTTTTTTGTAGAAAGATTGTTGTTGTAGAGAGCCCCTGTAAAGTGGGGAGAGAACCACATGCGACCAAAAAAAGGAGTTTTTGAGAGAAAGTCGTTGTGGGCAAAGATTGTTTTACAGGTGGACAGTATAGAGAGTCCACCTGTAGGTATGTGTCACTTGAATCAGACCATAAACTAAATCACAACCTGTTGACACTTCGACACTAGGGGCTGTGAAATTATTGACACGCTCGCGTAAACCCAGGAAAATTACGATCTGGGAGTGCCAATGAATTAATTGAATTGCGAAACATAGTTGTGGCTCTTCGAGGTACGCTAATAGTATTCACGCGAGTACAGTACCTATCCGCAGGTTTTTATTTTTATTCTTCGCACAATTGTGAGGAAAAAAGAAAGGTGTTCGTGTTGGGCAAGTATAACATCTTTCAGAAATTCTGGTGCGTATCTTAGGTACAGGTGAGTCACTTGCTAGAAATTTTGAATAGCGCGCACATTTTTTGGAGCTGAATTCAGATCAAGAAGTTTCAAACAACTGAAGTACGGCAGATCCGTAGATGATGATGCTCTATAAAATATAAATTCAATATTATTTTAACTCATGTTGAATTCAGGTCTTAATTAGAGCTTCGGTGTAGTTTTCGTTCAGTAGTGAAAATATTCATGGGCGCTCCATTGGGTTGTGTGCGTGTCAGTTAGGGGATGCCATTTTCTCCAAATTATAGGCCTAACATGTGATGTTCGTGTCTTATTTTGGGGTGCGTTGTACTAAAGTTAATTCGGTATTGAAGATTAGTGTACTTGTACCTTTGTGCAATTTTGTATTATGTGTTCTTGAACGTGAATGCTTTGCTACTGGTGTTTAACATACCAGTATGAGTTGAAATTATTTTCTGACTTGAATAACTGGCGATCGACTCTTGGACTTTCATCCCTTTTTACTCTTCGTTAAGTTTGTGTCAAGGTTATAAATTTCTCTCTAGTGCCCGGAAAGGGGGTGGGGGGTGTCGTGACGAATAGCTCACGTTGATAATTTTATCTCAACCACTTAGTAACGCTTGCGACTGTCGTGGTCTTCGATAAGAAAAGTTGGTCACGAAGAGGTACTTCCTCCAGTCTAGGACACGTTTGGCCTCCTATGTGGTGGGATAGTTGAATGGAATATGCTTTTTCGCTTTTGCCTGCGAAGTCACCCTGTCGTAATTCTCTCGTCGGGGAGTCGCTCGCATGCGCGCAGTTGGTGACTAGAGAGATAAGGGGGAGGATTCCGATACGGATAGAACTAGAGGGTGGTGGTGGTGGTGGGGATGAAGTAAAATAAAAGTAGGATCGGTGAAGTTATGCTGACTTGCTTTCTTGTGCTTGGGCGAAGTTTTTACGTGGAACCTAGGGGTGGGAGAGAATGACTTGACTCGACTACGTATCTTTCTCGTTTATCGGCCCGACGTCGTTTGCGCTTTGTTGGCTTCGGGTGAGATTATGCGGTGATCAACCAGATAGGGGTGGGTGTGTGTGTGTGCCTTATCTGTTTTTGCATGTCTTGTGAGAAGTACAAAGAGAGGAAGGGATAGCGTAGCTTGAAAAGAGGGAGAGAGAGATTGAGTCAAAGTAGAGAACTTGCGGTTTACTCAGCTTCCCTACCCTCCCCTTTTTTGCCCGGACTTGAAGCGTGACGTGGCATTTCCGAGATGGGGGAAGAACCCGTGTCCCTGCCCTTTAAACTTGTTTTTTTTTGTGCAATCATTTTTTTTTTTGGCGACACGTGAAATCGGGCATGAAGTACCCAGCGGCGTGCATGAACTCGCAAATTTTTCTGCGGCCCCACTGAATACCCGAAGACCATCTCGGTAGATTTAATCGGTTGATGATGTACGATTTCACGCTGTAATTCGCGGATGGTGGTTTCGTGAAGTACACTAGTACAGTACTTGCAACTGAAACGAGGGAAAAATTCTGGGAACCTTTTTTTTTGTGGATCGGAGTGCATCGAACCTGACGATGCCAATCTAACAACAGCCTTCTCCGAATGCGTCCGACGCGAAGTTGTGAACGATTCCATTGTTATTCACGGGAACAAGGGGTTTCTTTGAAGTCCCTGAAAATCTTGTGTGAAGATAAAACATTTTTTTCCAACAATATTACGTGAGTTACTGAATTCGGATTCTCGAGGTTAATATTTTCTCTGAGGCCATTCTCTCCAAATTTGAGCAGCGCGTTGAAAATTAAATCTTCCGTCAACGAAAACTTGGCGGAAACGGATCGCTGGAGTTCTTTTGACTTGAAAACATTTTGTGTCATTCGTGATTAGAAAGGGAATCATTTCCAGCTGGAAAATACAGGTCTTCCCCGAAAATGTTACCAGTCGTGTGTCCGGGTATTAATATCCAAGCACACATGCTACGACAGTGACAGCATCGTTTTTTTTTCTCTCTAAGAATGGGATTATTATGAGACCTTTAAATTATCTTTATACTGTAATGCAGAGTAAATTATCAGGGGTTTGAAGGAATGAGTTGAGAAGAAGGAGCGATTCTTTTGAAAAGGACGCATATTCGATACGGTCTCCAGGAATATTATCGGAGCTTAATCAATGATCAGTTTATTATTTTTTTGTTTTGAGAAATAAGGGAGGAAGTAATCGAGGTATTGACCGGGATGTTCTGTATCCCAGGTGAATGTAATTCCGTTTCGTACATTTGCCTTCGGCTGGGAACTGGATTATTATTTTATTTTTTGTCTACGCGCACACGGGTTTTGGGCAATTTTCGGTAGTCGTGGAAAGTCAAGGGATGGTCCTGGGGCAGGTTCTTCCCTCAGGGACCATAAATTGCGGTAAAAAAGAAGCAACCCAACCGGAAGAAGCACCGCGGGAAATTTCAATATGGGTCCAGGCGATCGAGTTCCCTATGCTGAGGTTTTATTCGTTCTTTTTTTTTGCCATTCTTTCCACGACGGAGGGACGTGGCATATTTCATGCAGGGGTTTTGCTGATGATGGATGGCCGTCTCGCGGTGTTGAAGCGGAACGGGAGTTGATTTCCGTCCGGCTAGCAAGAATGTGTTTTTGTCTTAGAACGGAAACCTTTTTTTTTTTCTCCGTCTGGCTTTTTTTGCTTCTTCCTGCGTTTTCTTTGTTGTCTGTGTTTGCCTTAGCGAGCGACTGTTGCTTCCAAGTCCTGGGCAGGAGGCAGTCGGGATGTTGGTGGGGCAGTAATGACACGGTGCGTAACCCGTGAAATCACGGGCTCGCGGAGCACCGATTTTCCATGCCTTTCTTGTCCCGGGTTTGCGGTTTTCTATATTTTATTTCCCCTTCGCTTGGATTCGCAGTTTCAGTTCCTGGATGTGTCAATGTTTTTCTTTTCCCCTTCTGGAAAGTCGTACTGATGATGCAGCTGTGCTTCTTTACGAGGCTTTAAACAAAAGCACTTCTTTAGGTAATACAGTAGTTTTAATCTTTATGCTCAGATCGAGGTTGAATTTGTTGCCTTCAATCGGGTTGAGTAAAGCGAACAGAGCAGCGCAAAAACGTGCAATTCTGACAGTTCTTACGTGAACTCATAGCTTGGGACTCGCAGGTTTTGACGCTGCCTTAAAAAAAGGCCTCACTAACTTTTAGAGTTAAGAACTTCAAACCTTCTCTTGAGCACTTAAAGTCGCAAGTAGGTTAAGCAGACATTAAATAAATTTTAATAGTCATCTTAAAATTGTGAGTCCTCGAACAGCGTAATAATACCCCGTTCTCGAAGTGTGTTTCATATGTGAGATCCGCATAGTAACGCTTTTTAGTTCAAGCACCGGAATGCGTTACTTTTGACCGGTCATTCACATGACTCGGTTTACTTTCTGTTTATTCCGGTCCTGCGCGGTCAGTAACCCTTTCCGCGCATACATTGTCTATAAAGGAGCGTCCGAACGCTTCTTTCTTCACTCATTGCTGGTCTGGACTGTTGTTGCGCTGCATCAGAAATATACGTATTGAACCGAAAGAGAAGTTGTGCCATTTGCTTTACTCCGGTCATAAGATTAAAGCTTCTCGACAAAGATTATCTCAACGAGTAATCATCGGATAAAACTTAAAGATCTGAAAACAGGAAGACATTCTTGTTCTGTTTCTTACAAGGTTTTATTTACATCCGGCAGTTTGGGATAACAATATATAGAGACATGGAAAATCAGTTCGAAAGAAAAGTATGTGAAGGTTTTATAAACAACTTTCCCATGATTTCAACGAGATATTTTAGTCAAGTTTTTTAAGGGTAGAAAATATGTACTGCTGTACTGTACGAGTATATTAAAAGTCTCAGCGACATACCATTGATCCGCAAGGACGCACATTAAATTGTTAATGACCAAGCTACTTGCATCATCTTGTTGCATTCTCTTTGCCAAATTCCACAGTAAGTTTTGCCGAAGGAAAATTCAGGCGCTTAGAGGTTTACGTAATGACACAGCCCACAATACCAAAGAAATAAATGACCCTCATTTCGCGTCGAGCAACACGAGTAGAAGGCCTCGAAAAGTCGTTACTCAGAGCTTATGGGCGGGAAGCAAGCCGAAATTTGCATCTTTATTATTCCCATCACGTACGGAAAAATATTCACTCACGGAAAGTTGAGCTGGTGGGTCCAGGAACGAGTTGAACATTTGCGTGAAATTGGGTTTGAGTCGGACGAGCGGGACTTTCAGTTCCCCAAGGGCATCACCTCTATCTTCATCTGCAAAAAGTTTCGGTTTTCAAGCGAAATGGCCTCGGAAATGAAGTAAAACGATGTTATCTTCGCGACTATTTACATACGCATGCAGTTCTATGAATCCAGGAATAACCACGTTATTGAGTCTAAAATGGTCTTCGATTATTGCCTCATAGCAAAAAGCCCGTTCATTTTTGCTCACTATTGAAAAAATTCTGAGAAAAAATAATTTTTCAAAACTAGATATGAGGCAATCGATCTCAACAAGTATATATTGGCTGGTGTGAAAGAAGACCGACCAAGTATAACGAATCTATCTCTTGGAAAAAATAAAAATCTTTCCACCAAGAAATACAGGACAGTAATTTATTTGATTACGTCTAAATAGGCATTGAAATACTATACAATAAAATCGAATCGTCCAAGATCACAATTACAGTAACTTGTTTTTGAGTGCAGAAGAACATTCAGCAGGAAATTAAAGTACAGTACTGCACTTTTGAATCCATAGATGACCAGCAATTCAAGATCAAGTATGTCTTGCTCATTCTTCACATCGAAAAATAAAAACAACAAATTTAGCAGGATCATGAGCACCCCATGTCAAATTACATTAATTTCCTTCTGCCTGGTCCAACCATGGGTGAGATCAAAATTATGAGCTCTTCCATTTTTTTTCAAGGTCTCTGATTACTACTGAGTGCCAAAAAATGAGAGAACACGTTTTTACGAGATGCTTCTGTGCATGAAAAGTCGTAAAAATAATAAAGTGAGTCGAAAATCTATAAAAATAAAATCGGCGGACTTCGTATTTTAATCCGCACGGGAAGCAAAAATGTTTTTAAATGTATGATTAAAGTAAACGGTTTCACTATATATATGCTGAAATTTATGCATTTGACCAAAAATTATTCAAGTTACTCACCGAGAATAACAAAACGCACAAATGTGCGTGACATGTCAGTTTCCATCACGTTGTGAAAAGCTATGCTCTCGTGGAATTCCGGATTCGCTGTTCTCTGCGATGTTTTTGTTCTGAAAACCGATACCTGAAGTGGAGAAGATAAAAAAGCAAAAATAATTATTTTTTTCATGCATCGAACATTATTTTAGGACTAGCTTTATTCACCTTGCTACCGATCAACGGAGGAACAAGTTCAACGGTGACGAAGGGGTCAGATAATCCCGATGAATCCGTCGACTGAATATTCTGAGAAAATTGGCAGAAAAATTTTAAAAATTTCACAGTCACTCAGCCCGAATAAAATGTTTAATTTTTTTCTCCAATGAGGATAAATATATGATAATAGTAGACGATTTTAGGGGAAAACAAATCCCGAGATACTTGTTCACCATTGACAAGAACTGCCTATTTTAGGTCCTCGTGAACCCTCAAGTAATCTCACGCGGACACGCAATATCTTTCCATTGTCTGAGTATAAGGTGAATGAAGTAATAAAGTACAACCTACCCTGGCTCGGTAAACAGTGACCAGCAACCCGTGATTGTTCACTTCGTATCTGAGAGAGAACTCCAGCGAACCCAACGATCCTGCAAGAAAAACAAAAACGGGTAGATTTTGGCGTTAAACCACGCAAGTTTCATGTTTGATCAACCGGATTAAATACGAAGTTTCCTCTGTTATTGGTGCTCATGAATTTAGGGGGAAAAAAACGTGTAGACAAAAAAAAAAGCTTTGCGAGAACCTAATCGGTTTAAAATTCTGAACGCATGAAGAAACTTTCGTCTCATGTACAACACCTAATATTTTTCGTTTTCAAAGAGAAAGTATTTTTCCAATGATACAGTTGAACTGAAAATCAAATTTAACAACATCGAACATCTCATGCACAAACTATACGATAAATTATGCATTTTATTAATTTTGAGGACAGGGATAGCCTCATTTCCGTCGTCGAAGAGCAGCTTAATCAGCGAAAAATTAAAATTTTAAGAATAAAATAAGATAAAATTTTTGAATGATTGAAACTCCGTCGGATCTACAGTACTTCAAAAGGTCTCAAAACTTCTGAGCCAACCCTCGTAAATACATACTGTATATATATATATAATTTTTTTTGTTGAAATATGGATGTTTCCGGTTTATCGGAAACTTTCGTGCCTATTAACAGACGTGACCTTTATTCCTACTACTTTGAGTGGTCCACGGTCACGGGACCCGGATCTCGCACGTGGTCTTGGTACTACCAGGACATGCCTTCTGCTTAAGTGCCTGGACTGGGTGAGATACGGCTGGGAAGCGTATTTGGACGCTGGTGTCAAGTAAGTGCTCGTGCCTAGAACTCCTGCTTGCTCTGTTGCCTCCAACGAAGACAGAGACCCTCGTCTAAATAAATAAATGAATGAATAATAAATGAATAAAAAAAAGCGAGGCGAAAACAGGAAAGAGGTGAGAGAAGTGGGATCAAGCATAATAATCATCGATCTCCCCTCGGGCCCTATAGAGGGGGAGTTTTTCCGCGGGAAAAACGGGGACGAGAACCCCCTCTTGAGAGGAATCACCTGTGATGATGAGCAGGAACCCGAGTCCCAACTGCGCCCCCGGAATCAGACAAGTCAGAACTGGAAGATCCCTGTCTGATGTGTGTCTTATTCACAGCCAAGACCCCCCTAGGGAACCGAACGTTGGCGACTAGTCTAAAGTAGGGAAGTAGAAGGGGTACGCTTGAAACTTCTAGACGTTACTTCAGTAGTAGTGTACGCATACTTAAGCGGAAACTCACGTGGTCTTTAATATACACTAAGGATTGTGTCGCACTGAATGATTCCACGATGAATGATATAAACCATCTCTGACTTTTCCGCATCTTATAGAAAATTATGTGTTTTTTTGGTTCATCATATATTAGAAAATACCCAGATGCAAGTGACATCTGAGTGCTGACGCAATTGTGCAGCCAAGAAATTTTAATATATAGTACAGGAACTTCATTTTTGTCATTTAAAAAAGCTGGATCATCCGCTCTCCTTGTATTTTATGAGAGGAATATTTTTCTCTCATCGCAGATATCAAAAGAAAACATCACAAAACACAATCAGAAAATAAAATCTTTAAAAACTCTTGCAGCAAAACAAAAGCTAGAAGCTAAAAAGGTTTTAGATCATTGGTTAAGAAGAAAGAAAACAATAGAAGAGAGTAACACCACTGATGAAGATCTAAATTCTTCCACATCCACATTGGTAGCTTCTGATGAAGATACAGATCCAAATATTGATGTAAATGAAAATAATGATGAACAACCTGCTCTTAAAAAGAGGAAAGGTATTCTGA